>JAXGGP010239226.1:0-10777 GCA_035584415.1 Eueides aliphera
TAATTTATACAGGAGCCCATTGTGCCAAACAGTATCGAAAGCCTTTTCAATATCAAGTAAAAACATCCCAGTGGATTGCCTGAGGTTTAGGTTATGAGCAATGTGTTCAGATACTCGGGCTAACTGATGGATGCAAGAGTGCTTAGAACGAAAACCAAACTGTTCATTCATAAGACGATGTTTAGACACAAAAAGAAGTCTTGTGTATATAATTTTTTCAAACAATTTACCGAGGGAAGGTAAAAGACTTATTGGACGGTAGTTTGCGGGAACAACATCATTTTTTCCGATTTTCTTAAGGGCAATAACTTTGGCCCTTTTCCATATATCTGGGAAGTAACTTAGACTTAAACAGCTATTGAAAATTAAGGTAAGATATACGATTGCTTTAGTTGGATAATGTTTAAGTAAAGAATTAGTTACTTCATCATGACTCGGTGATTTGCGTGATTTTAAGTTTTTTAAATTTTTTTGGATTTCGTTGGGTGTGACGGGCTTAACACTTGAGTGAGATAAGTGTTTCTCAATTTTTACTACACTTGCTTCAATTTTAGAGTCCAGCTCAGGATTTATTGAGTTGATATTTAGATTCATATTACTTAGAAAAACATTAGCAAGTACTTCACATTGTTCACCTTCACTAGACGTTATTGTACCGTCGCTATAAAACAAAGGTGGAATCTTATGTGACTTGGGTTTAAGAGTTTGAGCCAAACGCCAAATGTCATTGCTTGGATTATCGACTTTGCAGAGTCTGTTGTTCCACATTTTGTCAGAATAGATGGTTATTTTCATGGAAATAGTAGCACATAAGCTGTTGATAACGTAACGAATATTGCGCTTTAATTGACCTTTAGGTAGTTTAAGATCAATCCTACGTAGATAGTTTTTATATGATATTAATCGTAGGATATAACGCGGCAGTTTATTTGTGAAGTCACGGTTAACTCTAGTGGGTATTGCAGAATTTCTGGCCATTATTGTGATCTTTTGAAGGTGGTCGACGGCGTTATCGATACTGTCTGTTGATCCAAATTTATCTGGTCTCAAAGAAATGTTGTCATTAATAATGGAACGAAAAAGCTGCCAATTAGCTTTTCTATAGCAGTACATACGCTTTTCCTTAATTATAAGAGAACCCCCAATTGTAAAATATAATGGGTAATGATTTGAGGAGAGTGCTACTATTGCATCGATATGGCTAATGTTGTCTATGTTTTGACAGATGACCAAATCAGGATTAGTAGGATTATTATCCGGACAGTAATTGATTTGGGTAGGAATGTTAGGAGCAAAAACAAAATAGTCATTTTTTAACATATGATGAAATAGGACCCTGCCACGGGTATTAGTATAGCTACTACGCCAATGCTTATGGTTAGCATTAAAATCTCCTGCAATAATCACGTGACTTGATAGCTTAAGGAGTACATCGAGATCACTGGGTAATATAGGCAAGTTTGGTGATTGATAGGCACTGATAATAACATGTACAACGCCAGAAATGTTTAATGATATGCCAACAGCTTCAATATTTACAGTGGGAGGTATGTTTATGACTGCATGTTCAATACCTTGCTTAACTAATATTGCTACACCTTGACCTCTACCACTGTCATGCTTGTCTTTACGGTAACAACAAAAGCCTGGCGTTGATAGGGGAACATTTATGGTGAGTTTCGTTTCGCAAACAGCAATAATATCAACAGGAACAGAACTTACCGCAAGGTCTAGAAGCTCATGAATTTTTGATCGCACGCCATCGGCGTTCCAAGAAAGTAAGCGAACTACTTTTGGATCAAACATAGGAACCAAGGTGAGTAAGGATAAGTGTTACTTTCTCAAGTTGAGATTGACATGTTATGAATTGCGATTTTAGTTTCTTAATAGCTAGTAGAATATCCAACATCTCTTTGGTAACGGCGTCATCGGCTTGAGTGATATTACTATGAGTTGTGCTAAGTGGTTTATCGTAGAGCGATGGATCAGCATACGTAGTCGTAGATGTACGCTTGGCAACATCAGCCCACGAATTACTTGATATGGCCTTAGTCGCAATCTTAGGTAAAGTAGGCACCACCGTAGGATATTTCCGCTGAGCTTCTTTCTTCTTTTCTCGATGCTCCAGATAAGTGAGTCTGGCATTGCAGTTTCTATAATTAGCTGGGTGATCTCCTTGGCAATTGCAACACCGCACAGTTTCATTTTCTTTTTTGGGACATCCAGCTGTGAAGTGAGCATCTGTGCACTTGACACACCTAGCTGGTAAGTTGCAGTTCTTTGAAGAATGACCAAACCTTTGACAACGGAAACACTGAGTGCCCTGAGATCGGTTTGGCTTAAACTTCTCAAGGCTTATTACACAATTAAACAAGTACTTAATCTGTTTGAACTTAGTAATATCGGCTCCTGCGCCAAGTTGAACCAAAAAGGGTGGACAGGGAAGGTCACCGTGCTTTGACTTGAGTTTAGTTACGGAAGTTGTCTGGAAACCCAGTTTATTAAGTTCGCTAGGTAGATCTTCACCAACAGCATCTGGTAGCCCTTTGATTACAACTTTGGGCGTCTTCTCGTCTCTTCTCGTATAGGTGACAAACGGTATGTCATCTTTCCTAAGGCCCTCCTTTAATACCTTGTGAGATTCAACAGTATGACACATAATAGCTACTTTACTACCACTTCTATATTGCATGTGATATCGATTAGCATATCTGCTTATAATTTCTTTTATTGTTTGGTGAGTCCAGTCACTCTGCACCTCTAGGATTATTGGAGGAATACGTATGGATTTTCTTGCTGGGTCTACAGCATCACTTGATTGACTTTCACTTACCTTTTCAGTCTCGATAGGTAAGTCTTTATAAGTGTTATGGAGTCCGACTTTGAAACTGTCCTGAGGGCTCTTATTGATGGCATATCTCTTTGGAGCATGCCATTCCTGCGTTTCGTTGTCAGCTGGACGTTTCACATTAGAGGTATTCGTTGACGAATGTCGCTCGAGATAACGTTCCATAACGACTTTAACGCGTCACTTGTTATCGACAAAAAAATTTATCGAATACGTCGCATCACCATTTCATTTGCATAGCTGCACTAATTGAACGGGAGCGACCGAACGAGCGTACGCGCCAAGTACCGAGCACGGACTGACCAACGTTAGGTAATATCCTGTTACACATAAAACTTTCAGAAAAGAAGAAAACCAAATATAAATTTCATGTGATTGAATTCCTTAATCTTCTATATGTTGGTATAATAGGTATAGGTACCGATTATCTCATTGCATTCGGTTGTAATATTGATTACACAATTGATATTCTTAGTATTGATAATAATAATGTGAAGCTCCAATTCTGTGACCCCATTTATATTATTCCTCCACGATCAAGACAGTAATTGAATGCCCAGTGAAAAATCCTGAAATAAAGAGGGCTTATTTTGGATCAACACATCTGAAAATGTATTAATTTCAAACTGCGCCGTAAGCGTGAAAAAAATAACAGAGTTAATTTAACAGTACTTAACACATCGGACGTAAATTTTAAAGTTAACTCTAATCTCTCGCTAAGTGTCTGCTCCATTGAACACATCTCATGTAAGAGTCAAAGAAATTCAGGAAACCAAGGAGCACGATAGCATTAACCGTGTAAAACAACTGTTTGAATTATTAGGAATGTCACATCTAAATTATGAAGAAAGCAATAACTTACAGGAAATTTGTAGTCAATACGCCGATATATTTTATTTACCCGGAGACACATTATCCTTTATCGACGTTGTCAAACATGAAATCTTAACATCAACATCACAACCAATTAATGTAAAATCATATCGTTTCCCCGAAGTTCACAAGAAAGAAGTGACTTCTCAAATCAACAAGATGTTAGAGCAAAACATTATCCAACCTTCAAAATACCCTTGGTCTTCACCCATTTTGGTAGTCCCTAAAAAAAATAGATTTTTCAGGACAAAGAAAATGGAGAATAGTGATAGATTATAGGAAATTAAATGACATTACAATTGGAGAAAGTTATCCTATCCTTCAAATAAACGAAATATTGGACCAACTTGGGCAATGCAAATATTTTACGACAATAGCATCTGGATTTTACCAAATTAAAGTGGATCCCAAAGATTCTCCGAAGACAGCTTTCAGTGTTCCACAAGGGCATTATAAGTTTAATAAAATGCCATTCGGTTTGACATTTTTAATAAAACAGCGATCCCTTCCAGACAAGCTTAAGGCATAGAAAGTAAAGGGAAGAAAAAGGAAAAGGGCTGTGAACAATTATTATAATAAACTTATACTAAACAGCAAACATATATTAGATAAAATGCACATATATGTATACATACATACACATAACTACACTCATATATTCATACATGTATATGTATGCAAAGATCTTGCTCACCTCACTCACCCAGGAAATGTTATGCATTATAATACCAATTTTTTTTAGTTTTACATTAAGGTTTAATTTGGCCATTTAAAACTATATGGGGTAAACTAGACATACTTATTTTAGATATATATATAAACTTAGGGCTACCAAGAACATTATTGTTCTACTGGATTTAGTTGTATCTACTCCAAAGTTCGTGCACCATTTAAATATTTCTAATAAATTCTAAATAAATCATCTGCGTAGAGGCGGTTAAGAGACGAGAGAACCTGGGCCCTGTACAGGGCCAAACGGTGTTTTGGCGTAAAATACTGTCTCGCTTTGCTGATTACCCCCAGTGCCTTGGAGGCCAACTTGCTTTCCAGATGATCGCGATACTGGCAATCGTTTGAAAAGCTGAGGCCCAATATACTGATGCAGGGCGCGGCTTTAAAGAAGAACACTCCCCGTGTTCTCGAAAACTGGTGATACGACAAATGGGTTTTTTTTAGTGGTTAGCGCGCAGACTTATGTATTCTGGGGGTTGAAATTGACTAGGTTATTTTCAACTCATACGGAGACATTCTTGAGGGATGTCTCAACGGATGGCACAAGTTGATTTCGGCACTGGTCAACGTTTTCTCGAGGAAGACGTCGAGAGAGAGTCCTCCAACATATCATTGATATGCAGACGAAATAGCGTAGGAGACAGCACGTAGGTAGGGGCACGCCGGCATTCACGGGCATGTATTCGGAGCAGAAACCGTCGACAGCGACCTTAATGCTGCGCCCAAAGAGAAAGCTAGCGATCCACTTGCATAAACACTCGGGAAGTCCGTAAGGTGGAAGTTTAGTAAGGAGCATCCCATGCCACACACGATCGAAGGCCTTCGCCATGTCTAGACTAACTGCCAGGCCCTCTCTCTTGCTATCAATAGTCGCAGCCCAGCGTTGGTTTAGGTAAACCAGAAGATCGCCGGTTGAGTGACCCTGACGAAAGCCATATTGGCGGTCGTTAATCAATCGGTGATCCTCTAAATAAACCAATAGCTGGCTATTTATTATGCTTTCTATAACTTTTGAGAGCAGGCAGGTAATAGCAATAGTCCTGTAGTTATTTGGGTCGGAACCATCGCCTTTTTCGGAATCGGGTGGATAAGAGCCCTCTTCGACGAATCTGGGACTACGCTAACTGAGTAAGGTTTTCACCTTTGAATCCTTAGCGACAGGAGCCTAGGCCCAGGTTCGATATTTCTCGCGCTTGCCAGACGCAGCAAGTTTGCAAGACGTATCATACCAAGGCTGTGATTTGCCACCGATTGACACCAATGGATAATCAGAAGAGAAGCAAACCGACCCCCATTATTAAAAACTAATAACACTAATAGTGTGACATGTCATATGACTATACCTATACAGATATCAACGGTTATTTTAACAAGGGTAGTTAGTTTTGCAGTGGCCTGGACGGAAACCGAATTGCAAAGTATTAAGGATGTTATTTTGAAAAAATAAACGTGTGAGCCGATTTTGCACGATGGTTCCTTAGACTATGGATAAGAAGAAAAGAATAGAAATTTGACGATAAAATCGCTATTACAACTACTTTTTTCCCGAAGTTCTCGGGGGATTGATTCTTAGTTGATAGAATCAATGCTCAAATCCTCACGTATTCAAAAATCTTCATGTTGTATAATTTGTAGGAGCATACTGCAGTAGCTAAGATGAGAGCTTTGCAATACTTAGTTACCATATTTCTTATGTTGATGATTGTTACGTCATGATAGCGATTTTTCGCGGACGAAGTCGCGGGCGGCCTCTATTCATATTCATATATATATCATTTTTAATAGTAATTATAGTTATTTTTCTTCTTATACACAAATATCATAAAATTTTGTTTGATTTCCTATCGAACTACAAAAATAGTTGAAGAAAAAACATAAGTAACGAAACGACCTAATATTTGTTAGTACACTACTCACGTACTTATTTCCAATTACTGACTTCATATTGATGTAGTGTTTGCTTTCAGTTATATAGTTATAGTTATAGCTATGTTTATATATATTTATGTATATGTAAAGGGTCTAGTAAACAAAAAAAACAGGAATACATTTTATGTATTGAATCGAATCGAATTTATATTAAGTTCAAAAATAAAGTAATTATATCTTATATTCATTATATTATTTTCACAAAATAATCAAAATATTTACAAGAATTTACAACGAATACGTCTCAAGCTTATGAATTTTAAATGACATATGCCTAAAATACCAAGAAACTTATGACGACCATTTTGTTCAATAGATTTATTTTGCAGTATGAAGTCTATGACATTAAATAATTTAAGCACAGTAATCTTCTAACGCTACAACTAGACGAAATCTTGCAAAACTAAAAAAAATATTAAGTGACTATATAATTGAGTTTTTATAAGTTAACATAAATATACACATCATAAAAACTTTGTCTCCTATTTTTTGAATCACTAATCCTAAGTTTCATGTTACGAAACAAAAATTAGATTGCCCTTAAAAACCAAAAGAAAAGCTTGTTTCAAGAAATGTTACTCTTTCTCCTGCATTTTTTTTTTAATTTAAGGAGACCAAAGTATGAAAAAACTTTGCAGTGCTTTTTTGACAAAGAAGACTAGTCAGATAAATTGTTAGTAAGAGGTCATCAAACTATTTTTTATCTTCTAACTATCGGTTATTGTCAATAAATTGCAATAGAAGAGTAATATTAATACAGATTTATTAATGGGGACTACTAAATATTGACATCCTGATATTAATAAAATTAACTAATATAGAAATAGTATCACGTTCAGTAAGCTAAAATGCATTCATTTTTTTAAATTTTAAATTGATATTATTAACCACTACAATTTGAATTAACATTATGGTTCTATGTTATAAAAATCAGGTTTGTTAAATATAATATTTTAATAATTGACGTAATAATAAAATCGTTCTAAATAGTAATTAATGTATATATGTTGCGATACACAGTAATTGTAAGTTGTAGTTTTATATTACCAAATACATTAAGAGAATTTACATGGCCAGTGTAAAAAGCATATGATAACATATACATAATCAAAATATTTTCAATTTCAACCATAACATAGGCAATCAAATTAGATTTGAATAATTTACTTTCTTAAAACCATACATACATACATCGAACCAATACGCAAAAGAACATTTCTGACAGAATTGTTTTACATTAAGTTTTTAAAAAAGTCTTTCTCCTAAAGTAAACCATGGTAACTATTTTTGCTTTACAAATTAGATAAAACATAAGGTATTATTGTGAAGCTATTTAAAACTGTATAGTTTATTTTTCTATTATTTCGATTTGTTGTGCACTTTTAATATATCAAACCTGTCTTGTACAGCATGATGCTCCACAATAAAATGGATGTTTTAGATAATACCAGTTTTAAAATAAGGCAGCAGAATGGTCGCGGCTTCGTACACCACCAGCGCTCGGCGGGAGAGCTAAAATGGTACTACCTAAAGTTACTGGTTCAAATTGTAAATTTCTTTCTGTGTTCTATACTCCATTTATTGAAGAAGTCTATATAATAGTGTAAAAATACAAATGTACAAAACTACAATCGTATCTGCAGTCGGAGAGAGACCATTTCATTACCTAACTTGTATCATGTGACATATAAAGTTTTCAGTTATTTATATTTGAACACCCAAATAAAAACTATTACTTTTTCGTGAAATTTTCTACTTAAAACAACAAAAAAACACAATGTCAATGCATTATTATACGAATAATACAGGTAAATATTTAAGTTTTTATTATTTATTCGTTAATATTCTTCAAGTGTATCAAAATTTTTATTTTAATGAAAACATAAATGAACGTAATTATGACGTGTAAGATTGTCTATTAAAAAACGTCATTTCACTTACGAAATATTTTATAATAATTATGACATCTGGCATTGAAGCAAATGCCGCTTTTCGGAAATACAAAAACGTTTCTAATGATTATGTCACCATTGCATTTCATCAGGATATTTAATTATTTTATGGTAGGCATTCATTTTACACGACGAAACATTTGAAATGGAAGCCTATATATATAATAGCAAATAAACAGAAACATGTCATTTTTATTTACAAAGAAGACGTAGAGGATCGCGATCCTAAGTGGAAAGTGGCAGCAAGAGCGAGGTGGTCGGAGCCATAGCGGTCGTTGGGTAACTTGCCTAGTACGCTGCACTCTTCTATCGTCGGTAGTCTAAGCCGCTCTACTAACTTCAATGAGTTACACATACTGAAATTTACAATTGCATTAAAGATTTAAACAAAAGTAGAAGATGCTGGGGCGAAAGCATGTGACTGTAAGCGCGATATGTTATGGGTTCGATTACCACTCGAGGAAATTAATATTTATTATTTTAAAATTAAATAATTTTATATATTTTTTTATTTTGTCGCTGACATCAAGGCAAAGTTCGACATTGAGTTCCGCCATTCAACAAACAATGCGGAACGAAGTAGCACTCTTAACACGAAATTCCCAAGTTCCTATCCTGCCATGTGCTGGATACAGCGTGAAGCTGAATAAAAACATGTAGACAATATTTCAATATTTTAGTTGACCCATATATTATCTGTACTAATATTAAGCTTGATTTAAGTATTTAAGTTAAATATTGTTTACTACTTTATTGATTTGAAAAAATATTTTTATTGAGTAAGTTAGTTAATGCGTGAAGATAGCGTCTCAATAATGAAGTTTGCAAAAACGGGAAACCTTACTAACACCTGTATTTATGATACAGAATTATTTATAGCGAAATTGTTCTACTTTAGAAATTCCGCCTATCTAAACTAACTGTTGGCACACCATATGGCAGCTGCCATGTGTGTACAGCATTATATAGTACCGAAGTAGAAGTGTATGTATAATAAATCTTTATTTTTATTCAATATTTTAAAATTTACTATTAAAACTACCACAAACTATTTTAAGATTGGTATTACCAATAAAATGTGAAAGAAAATAAAATAAACCTAAATTCGTAAATACGTAATTGGAGATTAAATTTGTATTATCTATAATAACAACACGTAATGGTAATGCCTGTCATGGTGCAGGGGCACAAGCGTGTAACTGTAAACATGGGTTCGATCCCCACTGTAAATGAAATATTTTCACTTCTCTGCTCTGGTAACAAGTCAAAGCGCTACGTTAAGTTCCGCCACTCAACACGCAATGCCTTGAATTCGGCGGAAAGTGCGGAACGTTCGACATACAATGTGGAGCTGAAAAAAAAAGAAAAACAATAAGTTATATAAAATAAGCAAATTACCTAAAGTATATGTAATCTACTGTCACCCAATAATCTTGAAAGGTGGTAGCTTCATATTGACCATTTTTTTTAACTTTGTGGTACACTGACGCTAAACTCAGAGAATGTCCAATGTCCCCTGTATTAAATAAATTGTTGAATTCTCTCGGTGGAGAGGGTTTCTCTTCAGTCGGACACTCCATGTAATCCGAATTATATATCTGCAAAAGTTAGTATTACGTAAATTTTAAAATTGTAATATAAATACTTTAGCAAAGCAAATAACTTATTGATTTTTAGATATGAAAAATAAAAATTTAAAAGAAAAGGAAACCTTAATCATACTGAAATCAGTAGTGACACCCTTCTGTCTATTCAAATACACGGAGAGATGTTGACAGTTGTCCGTCACACCTATTTTCTTCCAATCCGAGTTATCTCTAAATGAACTAGCACTGAAAGGGAAATTCAAATACTTAGAAAGCAAAACAAACAAATTAGTAAGTCTTCAAATCTGTTTACTCAAATCAAGCTTAGCGCTTGATCAATTTAATTATTTTTCAACTTTTACCCGTTTCCCGTACATGGTAGGCATGGGAGGCAGCCGGAGAACTCTGCGTTCCTTTCAACACTTCCGCTGAATTTTAGTTACAACGGTAGCGGAACTCAACGCCGCGGCTCACCTTGTTACCAGAGCAAAAAAATGAAAATAATATATATTTAATTTCCTCGAGCAAGGATAGGACCTACAACTTGTCGCGTTTACAGAGTCACAGGCCTCCAATACGTTAGAGATAATAACTAAAAATTGTATTGCCGTATGACGTTTCTCATATGATTTATTGGGCACTGACAATACATTTCTGTAAGACAATATAAGCAACGTGCGTCTGTATTCCGAATAGTCTTACTTCTACGTGGGCTTTCACCTGTGTCGTTAGTACACACTAATGACCGCATGGTGATCGCGTACCATAGTAACGCTATCCACTTCAACCGCAGCTCATTCCGAGATATATATATTAATTATAAATTTCCCTATAAAGATTGTCTTCTATGCAAAAAT
>JAXGGP010239372.1:0-10769 GCA_035584415.1 Eueides aliphera
CACTCAACACGCAATGCCTCAAATTCGGCGGAAAGTGGGGAATGGAAAGTGGAACGGGGTGTCTTAATACCAGGTTCGTCCGGGTTCCCTCTGCCTACCCTGCCTTGTGCGGGATACAGCGTAAAGCTAAAAAAAAAAATATTTTTATTCTCTCCGTATATATATATATACACAATCGAATCTAATTTTAAGGTTAGTTAGTGTCTAGCGCCTTTACAACACGACGGCCTCTACTAAATATTAAATTAAAAACTAATATATATGCAGGATTTCATCCAGTAACGTTGACAAGTAAAATTATAATGAAAACTACTGTCTTAATTATGTATTTAAAAAGTTTTTACAAGTTAATTTTAGTCCAAGCTCATCGACGTAGACGTTGTAAGAATAATAAGGTACAAGCGAACGTGTAGAGTACGAGGCAATGAATGAGAATATTTTAGAATAAAGAAATTACTTTTGGCACCTTTTTACAGTAAAACTATTTTCATAAGAAACACTTTAAAAATAGTAAAAGTATGAATTACTTTTTTGTTCGAATTAAATTTTTACTTTGAAGATAATATCTACACATTAAAAAGCTAAATGGTTATACATTTTTAAATAAACGTATTAAAATTTTATAATTTATCAACTGATTTCAACAAAACACACATTAAATTTTGAAAGTTGCCAAAATGTAATAGTGAAAATTGCATTTAAATCTGGTAAGCTGTTTCTAAGAAGAGTGCGTACAAACGCACAGACAAACAAGTGAATAGAAAAAAAACACTATTTAAAATCACTATTTTGGGCCCTATTTAAATAAATAAATAGGAAATTTTCTTAAGATAATTTTGAAAAGATTACATACTTTTAATAGCCTTATTAAATTATTACTATCGATTTATAGGTATTTTGTGTATTGTAAAGAAAGAGTTAATTGAAAATTAACTCATTATTTAAAAACTAATAAAAAAATGATTTACTTATGCATATATACGCGAGTGTGAATATTTATACGTGAGTTAATCTCACTCAAATATATTTTATACATCAATTATACAGGTTAGTTATATTGTGGGTTCATCCTCAACCTAGTCCGCTTAAAAGTTACGTTTTATTTTTTGATGTGTATGAGGGGTCAGAAGCTTAAATTTATGTTGGTTTACCCTTGTCTCCCGGCCGTTATCGTGGAAAAAGGGGTGCAAAGAATTGCGATTTGTTTTTTTTTTATGAAAAACACACGGCAAACGAGCGTGCGGTTCATCTGATGGTAATTGATCACCGCCGCCCACGGCCCCGTGTAGCACCAGAGGTGCCAACCAATAACTTATAAAAAAGAATAAGTTCAAGTTACCAATAAATAAGTTATAAAGAAGAGTAAGTAACATTTTGAAATAAGTTTCCTTTTGAAGGTTATAACTTTTTTTCAGTCCATTTTGGAACAAAATTATTAAACATACAGACAGCCATTCTGTAGTGGGGGTTTTCAACGAACAAGTTACTATAAAGAAGTTTAATTTAATATATTTATCAAGGTTTTACAGCGCTCCAAACATGACCAGATTTTCAAATGCTTAGTGATACAAAAAGACTAAACATTAGGCTGACTTTTTTATCTAAATATATATTTTTTTTTCATGCAGTTTATTATAATCTTAACATTCATCTACTATTATCAAATGATTTTAACCCTCCACCACTAAAAATCTAAACAGTTAGAAAATGCCCAAGTAGTTGTTTGAGGACAAATGAACATCTGCCTGCTAATACTGTTATTATGATAACTTACCGTGTTTTGTGCATGCTGGTATGCTACATCACAGCCATATTATTCGGTGACAATTATAACAGAATAATTCGACATCCTTATCTTGCTCACGGGATTAGGAAGGAAGCAACCTAATTTGATTTTTTAAAACCTTTAAAAAGCGCACTTTTGAGCAACTGTACTGCTCTTCAGGTGTTATATGTGACGATGTAATTGCAGATAATTTATTGCTTCTCCATGGTTTCTTAGGAGATGACATAACATCAGCAGTGTATAACATGGGTAAGGTAAAATTAAAAAAAAATTGCAGTAGCGTCCCTAGTTAGCTAATAGAACAACGTTATTTACCAGTGAGAAAGTCGAACCCTTGACTCTGTGTTGTTAGCGAACGTTTTTTCGTCTCTTTATATTGCAGAAATAAAGACGCTTTCAAAATCAGTCATGGTTCGGTAAACATTGTTGCATAAATTAAAACTTAATACAGAATTTTTACTTATTTTTGCTTAAAATTCATTTGTTAGTCACTTTACGTTAAAAAGTAATAGAAACAAAATTGTAGAATTGCATTTGCTATGTTTTGTGTTAAATTTTTTTTCTTTAGCATTGCTATCTCACGACATACAGTGCGAAAATCTTTTGCACCTTTTTTCAAGATAGCGGTCGCGGGACAAGAGTGGTGACCCCACAAACTTGTACTTGAGCTTCTACTGACTGGGGAGTCACATCAAAAAATAATATTGCGTCCTCAGAAAAACGCAAGCCTAAAAATTGTAACATATCAATGGAGTATCTACAAAAAATGAAATATTAAATATTTAATGTTTACATTCTTCGCTGTGGTAGCAATTCATACGTTGAATTCTGACACTCAACACGTAATGCCTTCAATTCGGCGAAAAATATGGAAAGAAATGGAGTGTCTTAAAAGTGGGTGTCCAAGTTGCCTCTACATACCCGGTCATGAGAGGGCTACAGCGTAAAACTGAAAAAATCACTTGCAATTTTTGGCTCTAGAGACAATGAAAATAAAAATACCGTATGTTTATCTCGAAGAGCGAATAACAGGAAGCTATAAATAAATTTAGCCTATGCGTGACTGTATCAGCGTCGTAACTTAATTATTTTGCGGTAATACTAAAATAGCATAGGTTTAATAGAATAACGTTGGGGTGAATATATTACTTGTTTTGATTATTTTGTTATAAACACCGATCTTATGTACATCTGTTATAAATATTCGTATAGGTGTCATATCTGGTTTATGTATTAAAGAAGAATATTGTGGTGTTTCAGGGAGTATCTGACAGAATTGCTGTAGTTCATTTAAAACTTCCGGGCCATATTCCAAATATGGCGTATATTACCAACAGAACAAGGAAATCTGACACAGATTTATTTTATGAGAGCATTTCAGAAGCAATAAAACCGCACTACAACAACAACAATAATCATGGGTGATTTTAACGCATAGGTCGGAGAAAGACAAATCGGAGAAGAAGCTTCAATTGGGAAGTTTGGGTATGGCAAAAGAAGCAAAAATGGTCAGATACTAGTAGAATTTATGATGGAAAATAACCCAACCTTACCTTAATGAACTCACATTTAAAAAAAAACTAAAAGCAAGTGGACGTGGTCCTCGCCAGGTGCAAAATTAAAAACCGAAATTGACTTTATTATAACCAACAAAGCAAGCGCGTTCACAGATACTAACATAATTAAAAACCTTAACTTTAACACAGACCGTGTTAAAGTTAAGGTTTTTAATTGCTTGCTTAGACAGCTTTTTACCGTATGTGAAAGCTGTCTAAGCATAAATCAACCCAAAAGATCCAGGAAAAACCTAGTAAATAATAATAAGCTGAATCAAGTATCAGTAATTTCAGAACACAGCGACTCTATAAATCACTCAATGAAATTATTACCTCAGACACAGAAATCGGTACCAGATATAGGAAATTACAAAACAAATTAAAAGAGATGACAATCAACAAACCTAGAAGTAAAGAAAGCTACTTAAGCAAGGAGACACTAGAACTATTAAACGAAAGAAGAACACTAACATTAAATAAAGGGGACAAAGAAAGGTGACAAAAAATAGCAAACCTTAGCAAAGTTATTATGGAGAATATGAGAAAAGTCCGCAAATTAAAAGAATTAGAGTTTTAGAAGAAAATATAAAAAGAACAGGAGGAACAAAAAAGGCTATAAAATAACTAAGCAAACATTCATACATACATACATTTCGATATCCATTTGTTCCCAAATGGATATCGAAACTAAAACAACGCGAATCTCTCTTAAGTAATCGATTCTCAATACAGAAATTAGTTACAGACTATTACCACCTATTGTATTCTATATTATAAATTCGATTCAAGGTTGGCCATAATTTCGGAAATAAGCGAAGCAAAATTAAACAAACTAGAGGAAGTGCCGGAAATCCTTGCCTCAGAGATAATCAAGGCAAAGATACTTGAGAAATCTCCAGGGCCGGACAAGATACCTAATGAAATACTCAAGGGCACCGTAAAGGAAATCAGTCCTGTACTGGCAATACTTTTCAATGAAATCTTACAAACAAGACAAATTACAGATTAATGGACTGAGTGTCATATAATTTTACTTCATAAAAAGGTCCTAGAGACGAGATTGGGAACTACAGACCAATTTCTCTCATATCAAACTTATATAAAGTATTTGCGAAGGTGATCTTGGAAAGAATATCATCAACGTTAAACGAAAACCAACCCGTAGTCTAGAGCAACTATGTTGAAATACTTAAGAATATATACAAATCTAGCAAGGCCAGAATTAAAATAGGATCAATAGGAGAATCATTCCCTATCAAAAAGGGCGTACGCCAAGGCGATCTCCTCTCTCCTATGATATTTAACGCCGTACTGGAGCATCTATTTAGACAACTAAACTGGCACCACTTAGGTCTGAACATAAATGAAACTCGACTGAACCATCTAAGATTTGCCGATGATCTGCTGCTTCTTGCAGAGAATCCAGCAGTAATAGAACGAATGATGCAGAGCCTTGCAAATATAAAAAGAGAAGTTGGTCTGGAAATCAATGCTAGTAAAACAAAATTGTTGACAAACTCAAGGGTAGTAAACGGTATCAAGATATAATATGTCAAGGAATATATTTACCTAGGACAGATAATATCCCCTATAGATGCAATGGCAAAGGAAATAAATAGACGGATAGCCCAAGGATGGAGAAAATACTGGTCACTGAAGGAAATAATGAAAAATAAGGATCTAGACATTGACATAAAAAAGAAAACATTCGAAACCTGTATTGTACCAGTTCTTACCTATGGCTGCGAGACTTGGTCAACAACACTATACCATAGGGAAAGGCCATCAAAATGCCAACGTACCATGAAAAGGAGCATGCTAGGGTTAAAAATCAAAGACAGAGTCAGAAACGTAGACATTAAATCAAAAAAAAGCTCAAAGATATTGTTACTCGGATATATGTCCAAAAATGGAGATGGGCTGGCCACTTGCTATGTGACCCCATTAACAAATGGAGCAAGCAAGTCACCCTCTGGCAACCATGGAACTGCAAGAGAGACAGGGGTCGTCAAGTCAGGAGATGGGAAGATGACTTGAAACAGACAGTAGGACCACTTTGGCTGAGAGTAGCAAGGGACAGGACCCATTGGAAGGAATTGGAGGAGGCTCATGTCATAAGACACACCGAACTTAGGGACTTTCTGTAATCCTATATTCAGGAATAAAAGGGCTATCATTATTATTATTACTATCACATCAGGTTTCCATTACCATAGCTACTACAAAGGCGTAGTGATTGATAATACAAATTGACGGCAAAAGAATAGAAATATGAAAATTAAATGTGCGTTAATTTTTTAGCAGGGAATACAGAGGAAACTTGAGAACGTAGTGCTAATCTTAGCACTACGTTCTCAAGTCACGGAGTATCTACTCCGTTCCATTCCACTTTCCACCAAACTTGAGATATTGCGTGTTAAGTGGCAGAACTACATACTGCGCTTTTCATTGTTTCTAGAAGAAATGTAAATATTGCATATTTCATTAAAAAATATAATAATTTTCACCTCTTCGAGCGGGGATTTAATATACAACGTATCGATTACAGTCACAAGCTTATACCCCATAGCGATATGCCTCAATGTGCTATTTTTCATTCGATTTTAACTATTCAAGCTTATTTTGACCTACTTCCCTACACCTAGACCTAGTATTCGGAGGAGTAATCTGCAGTTCAATCGGATACTGATGTCGTAAGACTTCAGTCAATATTTATCAATATTTCAATAAATGCAATAATAAATATAGCAAGTAATTGGAGGGTAAATTAGTTTTAGTTCAATTTAAAAACAAAAACTCTAATGCACTTTTTTTTTTTTCTTCATAAATATCTACAGTTACATTCGTACTCGGGGTATTAACATATTTGCATTTTCTCTACTCAACACGCAATAAAGACTATCTAATAAAGACGAGAAAAAGTCGGATAGTAAAGAACAGAGTATCATAACACGGAGTAGCTTTTGTCTATCAAAAAATGTTTAAAAATGAGTGGGAAAAGATAGAAGATACGGTCCAGCCGTATGTATAAAATAATTAAGTAATTTTGAAATAATAAAATATAATTATAAAACTTACGCTTCCGAGATGAACGCTCGAAGCTTGCAGAAAACGAGGCCTAGACTGTATGGGTACTGATGCCAGTACACTATTAAGTCGTTTGGTAGACCTGTTAAAGAAAACAAATATATTAATAAACAACATAAAAGGTCTTTCTATAATAATGTTACAGTGCTTAGTGCGAAAGTATTGGATAAAATAAAATCAGCGTCCCTTTAATTTCATACATTAATTTCTGATGTGTCATATTTTAACAGTTAAATTTATTTGATACCTTTAGTCAACGGGACTTAGATTTCAGACAGATAGACAAAAATAGGGACAGGTAAAACTAAAATCAAAATGTTGTAGTTAATAAGACAAGGTAAATAAATAAAGATAATAAACAAAATAATTTTATTTCCACACTCTGGTAATAGGTACTAGCTCCCTGTTGAGTTTTGCATTACTTTTGACGAATTGAAGATGCAATGGTTCCAAAAATTCTACAAAAATAAGGAAAAAAGTATGTATGTAAAAAAGTATATTTTTGTAATAATAGTAATAGTTAGTAATAGTAGTAATTATTTTTGTAATAGTAGTAATAGTCAGAAATAGTAGTAATTATTTTTGTAATAGTAATAATAGTCAGAAATACTCGTCTACTCTTAAGAGTAGACTATTTCTGCCTACCTCCTTGTTGTACTGTGTGTACAACAAGGAGGTAGGCAGAAATAGTCTACCGATTAATAGTCCTACTGATTCAATTGATTATATATTAATTAATTATATATTAATTAATTATTAATTAAATAGTGATTTTTAAAGATTTAGTTACCACGCAATTCTTCATTATAATATCACATATATGTGACAAAAATAGTTAATAAAGGTTCTCAAAATTATGCAGTCCACTTCTATAGTAGCCAATAGTCTCAATAACCTTTTACGAAACTTTAGCTCTATTAAATATTGACAGTGCTATTGGTTGGCTAAGGTTTACACTTTAAGACCAGAAAATGATACCACCCCATACATCCGGTAGTAATATATTATTAGTAAAGGAAGTACATTTGGAATGTCCTTGGTTAAGCTGATGATTGTGTTATTAGAATATAATACTAATTTAAAAAAATGTAAGTGCTTAAAAACGTTGTAATGTTTGCTTTTAGGATTTGATATTATCAATCTTTGGTGAAAATGTAAAAAAAATATATAAAAATCAGTATTATCTCTTATGTTAGTCGGACTTGCTCACCGTATGTTCCATACCAATTTTATCATTGTCAGTCAATGGGAAGTATTATGTAAGGGGTACGTAATTCCTTTTTAAGAATAGAACACCAAAAAATTAGGTAAAAATTAAAAATGTATCCAATAATGAATATCAATTTAATTGTTTCTCCTGTAACTCTTAATAAAGTGAACAAGTTTATTTGCAAAATTTTAGCACGACGGTTAAAACTGTTCGTAACTAAAGTTGAAAGTGTGATTTAATTAAAAATAACGTGATAACAGCACAACTCTATGTAGCGACAACGAGTTAGTTGAGCTCATTAATTTTAATAAAGGTTATACACAAGTGTATGTATAAAGTATACCACTATAAAGATAAAATTTTTGTATGATTTTGTAGCTTCACCTTATGTTCGACATAAGGTGTTATGGTAGTTATCTCTAGATTTAGTTCTTTTATATTATATATATATATATATATATATCTCACTTCCTTGGGGAGCTTACAGAGAGCAGTCGCTGCTTGTGTGTTCTCCAATTTTTACTATCTGTTTCCTTTTGTTTAGGTAATCTTGTTGTAATAATAGTGAGTTCTTCTAATACCAATATTTTCAAGATTTTGCAAAAGAATGGGAACTGAAATCGTATCAAAGGCCTTTTTAAGTCTAAAAGACAGTTAAGCATTTGTTGTCTATATAGAAGTTCAGAAATATGAGAAATTATTGCTACGATATTTAAGTCTACGGTCTCATGAAACACAAAAAATAAAAAAAACAAGATTCTAAGTCAACACAATCAAAATACACAAATTACATTTATAATTAATTTTACATAAAGTGAGTGTATAGGCCCAAAAAAGCAACGACGAAATTAACGCTGCACTCCGTCTAACTAAAGCTCTCTCTGGATATAAACCAACACAATTTTTTTTTAGTTCAGAAATATGAGAAACTATTGCTACAATGGCGTTTCAAATAGGTATCAAATTAATTAATAAATTATGAATACCTCGCCATAACAACGTTAACGAATTACTATTATTGATAATTATTATAATTGTTTAACACACGAATTACTGAATACGTAATTATTCTCTCTCGCAGCTTTACGCTATATGCTATATACCCCGCACATGGCAGGGTAGGCAGAAGGAACTTGGGAACCTAGTGGGAACCTAGTTGGGAAAGTGGGGAACAGGAGGGGGAACGGAGGGTCTTACCCTCCGTTCCACTTCCGTTCCGCACTTTCCGCCGAATTTGAGGCATTACGTGTTGAGTGGCGGAATTGAGTTCCGCCACTCAACACGTAATGCGCCGCGTTTTTTTCTTGTTACCAATAAATACGTCAGTATCGCACAAAAAAATTTATACCAATATATAAGTTTGTACAATCATTTCACTTTCAGAAGGCAGAATATTCTTCCTGTTATAGAATAATTGATGTAACACTGACAACGCTCTATATTTTCAAAGTTACCATACATTCCATTATGGGGATCTCGGAGATAAAATGGTTATCGTTCTTCTTGCATATCTAAAAGTCAGCAGAAATCTTCAGTAGTCTCTATATAAACCGGATCTCCCATTTTTTGTATTATCTTTTGTGAATAAGGCGGCACTTTGTACTTCACAATTAATATATGTATATATATTTTTTTAATTTGAGACCTGTCATGGCATAGTAACACTAGCGACTAGCGTAGACGTTTGTGGGTTCGATCCCCAATAAAGCAGAGTACGACCCCGAGTTTCGCCGCTCAATACTCAATTCCTTTTAATAGAAACCCTGCCTACCCTAACATATACGAGAAACAAGGTGAAGCTAAACAATTTTAATTTAAAAAAAAAATAATAGTACTAAATGCTATAAAAAATGTGTTTTGTGTTGGTTTATATCCAGAGAGAGCTTTAATTAGACGGAGTGCAGCGTTAATTTCGGCGTTGCTGTTTTTGGGCCTATACACTCACTTTATATAAAATTAATTATAAATGTAGTTTGTGTGTTTGTGTATTTTGATTGTGTTGACTTAGAATCTTGTTTTTTTTTTAATTTTTATTGTTTCATGAGACCGTAGACTTGAATATCGACTATTAATTTTAGTTTGATTCACCTTCACGCGATCTCTAGATTAAAGGTATTAAAGACGGCCAGACGACCGACAAAGAGATTTTATAGCGATTAACTATTCCCTTTTCAGGAATTATAAGAAAGATCTTATCTAAAAGAGCAGATAAAGTTTTACAACAGAAGTTTTTTCATGTTTAAATATAAATTTCCTACGGGTGAAGTTGGGCTACATTGAGTCAGTTGCAATCTTATAATAAAAAATAAAGTAATATCAAGATTTTTATATATGAAAACCCGAAAATACTTTGCTGCAATGTTTTTTTTTGTTTGTCAGTTGACACAATTATTATATCCCATTACTGCCAACAATTTCTCACTTTCTTCATGATTACGCTTTTAATTAACTTATCAATGAGAATATTGAACGAACTACGCATCATCGAAAAATATTATTACTTCCTTAACTATGTAGAACGGACAAGACATGCTGTTCAAGACTTCCGTTGTTTATTTTATTTGTTTTTCAAATACGTCCAAAGGCGTGATTACTATCTTTATAGTTAAAGCTAGGCTATACGTTTATAGCTTGACTATTTAGATAAGGTCAGAGGACAAGTAAAAGGAAATAACGACATGTACTATCTTGTGGTAGATGTTTGTTAGTTACTAAATCATAATTCAGTAGTTGTATGTATATTTCGAAATGTTTTGATAAGAAATTTTTACAGTGTTAATAAAAAAAAGTCATTTTACATTATATTTTCTATTTTTATGGAAATTCATTTAAAAGACTCACTCACTCATATTTTATAACAGTGAAAACTAACGCTACGTGTTGTTTAACCAAATAAGGCGAGTAATTGGGCTTTTCAAGAGAAATTTGGACCAACATTCATTATATGTACTTAGAGATATCATCAAACACAACACAAATTTAAATTTAAATTAAACCTATAAATTTTAACAAGACTAATTATAGAATACAATAAAGGAGAATAATACTAAAACATGACTATCAAAATGTGTATAATAGCTGCTACGTAAATATCCCCTATTACAATAAAAGGACAAAAGGGAAATGTCAC
>JAXGGP010239447.1:0-10767 GCA_035584415.1 Eueides aliphera
CCAAACGAGGAAGCTTTAGGTGACTTCGACGTTTTGATTGACGAGGAACTAATAGAGAGGGAAGACGCAACTTCTCGTTGTAATAAAAATCGATTTAGAACTGAAATTTATTAGTGTCCGTTACTTTATGTATGTGTTGATAAAATCGATCAATCATTAAAAAGTCTAATTGATTTATTTCATACAAATATAAAACACTATCTTAATGACAACATCCATATAAATTTACTTTTATTATAATAGACTTTACAGAATATACTTTTCAAACATAACAGTTTTTATGAAAAAACGACTTTACTAGTCATTGATTCTAAGTTGCACTATGACCTTAAGTTTAACAATGTTTCAAAACGATTGGCCCTTTGCTATGATACGCCTTCATGCGAATAGAATGTTCTCTTAATAAAAGTTTCAAAATTCTTTCATGCCCATAATATGTGCGTGTGGTTTACTACAACACATTATCCTCTTTTCGATAGCCTGTCGCGTATTACGAAATTGCTAATAATGTGAATTTATTGTTTAATACAAAATCTACTTTTAATTAAAATAAACAAGACTTATTACTATACAACATAAACTAGATAATGCGCAGCGTTATTAACTGTAATCACATCTACTTCATGATCTAACCCGACGACAGGTCAGGAGTGTCTTAACACTAAGTTCCCAAGTTCCCCCCCTCTGCCTATCTTGCCATGTGCGGGATAAAGCGTGAAGCTAAAAAAAACAGAGTTTGTGGGCGGACTTCAACAAAAGGTATTTCCAAATTTTTTTACTTCTGCATTTTACTGAATAGGTTAAAATATTTATAATAAAAAAAAACAATAAAAAACCTGAATCTGGAGGCAAGCGCTACAAAAAATACGACAAGAATCTTCTTAAGCAGGTAGTTTAAAATTTATTCAAATTTAAATATTCGTTAATTCAATAAGAACGATTTATATTAGCAATTTATTTAGTAGGTTATATATATTCCATGCATAAAATGTGTATGCCAATAGTTACACGAGGTCGTTTCAGTGATGTTAAATTATTCATTTTCAATCCAATCACGTAGCCATTAAAGTGCTCATACATGTTCAAAAATATTTTGTACCATATTCTGTAATATTCCACTACATATATAATTTCCAACCTATACAGCAATACATATAATAAAATTGGAGAATATGTTTGTGATTTCAAAAAAACTTGTATTTTTAGACTACTAAAATATTAACAAACAATTTTAAAATGTTGGTCGGCCTTTTGTCAAGTTCGGGTCAGCCTTTGGAACAGCTGAACTAATTTCATTTCATACGTCCCATTGATGCGGGAAACTAAAAAATAAAGTAAAATTTTTGCTTATTTCACACTCCACTCACCCCAAGTCATTGTTAGTGTGTGTGATTGTATACACCGCTGTTCCACATTACAAATAGTGTAAACTAAACAAAATATTCTTTATTGTTCATCAGAAAGACACAATATAATTATATATATTTAGAACAGTACAATAGGCGGCCTTATCGCTAAAAGAGCGATCTCTTCCAGGCAACCTTTGAGTAGAGGAGAGAATATGTAAGAGAGAAGGGAAGGGGTGTACAGAGTTTACTTTTAATTTTACATACATATATACATACAAACATATAAATATATACATATATACCTACAAATACAAACATATACACATATAAATACATACATAGAGACATAAATATGTACATAAATACATACACATATACAAACAAATATATAAATACACAAATATATTTTACAAAGGAAGAAAATAATAAGAACACACTTATAGTGCTAAATAATAGTCTTTTAGTCTTGTTTTAAAAGTTTTAATAGTTTTAGCTTCTTTGATGATTAGGGGTAAGGAATTCCATAGGCGGACAGATTTGGTAGAAAAGGAATTTGTAAAAAATTCATTCATCAAAAGAAATCCTTTTTTTTTTATGGAAAAGACTCGGCAAACGAGCATGCGGGTCACCTGATGGTAAGTGATCACCGCCGCCCACGGCCCCGTTTACCACCGGACAATCTACAAGAGCGTTGCTGGTCTGTAAGGTGAATGCGGAGCCCGGCATTACCCAATGCGAAACGCAGTGGCGAAAGCTACTACTTGACGCCGGTTTTAAATGCCGGGGGTGGTAACAATCCGGTCGAGTCTGCCCATGCGTGTTGCCATTGCTGACAACGTGCCTCTACCACTCGTACTTTAATCGCCTCTTACGACACCTTCAGTACCAGGGTGATCCTATTCTAAGCCGGAACCACACGGCATCCCGACACGTTGCTTGCGACCATACAAGTAAGAGTGAAACCAGTCAATCATTTTAGGAGATATGTTAAGAGAATACATGATGGCTAATGAGATATCAAAGTCTATGGTATTAAAGGCGTTACTAAAATCAAGCAATATCATCACAATAACTTGATGATTATCCATAGCCAGACAAATGTCATCAGATATGTATATATATTTGCTAAGTTGTTAATGAATAAGATGTTCAAGAACTTTTGATAAAAATGGTAAAATGGATATAGGTCGGTAATCAGACATAAACTAATGAAATTTTTGTTAACTTATTGCACCATAAAAAATTACTTCATAACTTATAAAACATAGACTTATTTCACAACACAGATTTAGAGGCCCGAAGGTTGCAGGTTCGATCCACATTCGAGCTAATGAAATTCATCAAGTGGAGATCGAGCCTACAACCTATCATTTATAGATACACACTTGTGCAATAATTATTATATCCTTATTATTGAAATAATTAGTATAGTGATAAATAGAAAAAAAAGTATAAATAAACCTAAGGTCTTAATATTATATATTACAAAGCATTTTCACTAATTAATGTAATGCCTGATTAGATAGTGGGTTCCCTCCCATTTAGAATCCTTTCTTAATTTATCACAATAATTAATGCAATTTATTTAACAAGCCGCATCACATAAGACGCGGTGGTTTTATAGTGACTCCGGAGTAAGTGACTTTTCTTTGAAGACTTATTAAATTAAAAATGGAGCTATATAATAGCTCAGATGACAGTGTAAAATTTTGCTTGATGTAAGATTGTGTGTGTAATATTCAGATAAAAGTAGAATTACCACATAAATAATAATTAAGAAGTTTTGACCTATTTATTAGCGTGCCTAATTATAATTAGTTTTTTTTAATTATATCCAATTTGATAAAAAAAATAATCTTTTATTTGTATAGAAGCATATACATGACTCTCTAAACCAGATAGATTTATTTTGCAATTATCTAAAATAAATAATATTTATTAAAATTTTAAAGCTTAAACTAGACGAATAAAACGTTTTCGTGATTAGAAATAAATATAATACATAAAAACTAGATTAAATTATTAGCAACAATTTCTAAAAGGACTTCTCATACTCCGTAAATATTAAAACACGATCTACAGATTGTGTAAAAATAAAACCCCTGGAGACGTACAAAAATATATCCCAATGTAATTAAATAAATATTCACAGGAAGTATAAACCTTTTTGAAATTTATTTATGGATGTGGACGAGACGTAATGCGATTTGAGAAAATGTAAGTGTCTAACCGTGTTTACTACAGAAATGAAAAACAAATTTATACAATGGAATTTACAAATATTTACTCCATTTATCACACTTTTTGCTATTGTATTTTGCAGAAAAACAAGTTATTATTATCATCTTTTAAATTCAAACAATTTACGTGTATTAAATAGAATAGGTGGAATATAATTTGAGGTCAGTCGTGGCGCAGAGCCACAAGCATTCGGCTGTAAGCGCGACAGGATGTAGATTCAATTCCCTCTTAAAAAAACGAAACTGAGTATATTTTTGTTCCGATAACAAAACAATATGCCGCCACTCAACATGTCAGACTACAAATTCGGCGTTAGTTATAACGGAAATATTTTTATGGGTAGCACAGCGTCTTAACGTTAGGTCCTTCTGTTTACACTCTTATGTATAAAATTACGATCAGATATACCTTTAATATTGCGGCATAATACGAGTAGTATGTTGCATATCGTCAGCTTAGAGTATAAATCTGCTAACAGCCTAAAATTGATAAATACATATGTATAGCTTATTTTAGGCAAAGCGTAGCGTTGAGTTCCGCCTTAAATTCAGCGAAAAGTGGGGAAAGTAAATAGTACGGAGTGTCTTAACACTAGGTTCCCGGGTTCCGTCTGCCTACCTTGCCTTATGTGGGATACAACGTGAAGATATAAATAAGCAGCTTATTATCAGACCAGACTAAAACATTTTAAAAACAATAATTTTCTAAAGATCCATTACCATGTCCAAATTGATTTGCTTTCTCTATTTGTGGGGAACGGAAGTGGAACGGAATATCTTAACACTAGGTTCCGTTCCCGGGTTCCCTTTGTCTGCCCTGCCTTGTGCGGGATACAGTGGGAATCTTTTTTTTATGGAAAAGATACGGCAAACGAGCGTGCGGGTCACTTGATGGTAAGTGATCACCGCCGCCTATGGCCCCGTGTAGCACCGGAAAATCTTCAAGAGCGTTGCTGGTCTGTAAGGTGAATGCGCACCGGAGCCCGGCAGCCCGGCATTACCCAATGCGAAGCGCAGTGGCGAAAGCTACTACTTGACGCCGGTTTTAAATGCCGGGAGTGGTAACTATTCGGTCGAATCTGCCCATGCATATTGCCATGGCTGACAACATGACTCTTCCACTCGTACTTTAGTCACCTCTTACGACACCATCAGTACCAGGGTGATCGTATTCTAAGCCGGAATCACACGGCTATCGGAATCTATAAAAACTTACTGGGTGACTGTTCACGGTTTACGCTATGTACATGTAAATTAGTTATTGTGATTAAAATATTTTAATTGTTCTCGTCGATAACTATGTTTTAAATTCTTCATGTCCTTTTAATTTGATAATTTGTTGTTTTTATTAAAATTGTTATTATTTTATTAAAAATATTTAAAATTTGTCCTGAGGTCCCAAAGAATGCTGCTCCAAATTTTATTTTTCAGAGACAATTGTGACCTACAATCTATACTACAGTCAGCACTGTGGCTAAAACAAAGCGTTAGCGTTAGTCATAGTATTGGGTCCACGGGGTCGACCCTATATATCTAAGTCAGCCGCCAGGTAAGCTATTTATAACTTTAGCAAGAGACGAATCGTGATTGCTGTAGAACTTTGTAATATACTCAGCTTTTAAACAAATTTTATATGTATGTTATTCACACTACATGATGTACGGGTCATGCTATTTTATATAATTTAGTCTTATCTCGTAATTTGTCAATACAAATGATTAATAATATACGAGATATAAAAAGTAAAAAAAATAAATTAAAAACCTATTTAATTTGTACAAAATGAATAATATTGAATGCAAAAATATAATAAAACAGAATAAAAATGTGTTACAGTCACAATTTTCAAAAAACATTGTCGGAGGCTTAAAATATTTGATCGACCTACTGTACTGAACTGGAACTACTGTACCGAATTGAATGGTTTTTTTTTCAGTATAATTATTAGTGGTCACGTGGTCACAGGATGTAGTCTATATTCGATTTGAAGACTGCCACATCAGTTGCAAAGCAAAGGACAAAGGACACTGAGTTTGATGAATATTTATATAAGACATATTAAAACTGTACGCTAAACTATAAAAAATAATGGAATGTCGCTTAAACAAAGTAATTGCCAAGTAATAAGTGTTTTTCATTTATATATATCTGGGTCAGTTAAGTTATTAAAATTCAAAGACACTTGATGTATACAGAATATCTCTTATAATATTTTCAAAACAAATCAAACGCAGTATATTATAGTAAGACTGCCAGTGAACAGCTTGAAGGCAATTTTTGTGCAATTTTTGAGCATAGGTACATTACTTATATTCACTTAATGATACATCAATCACTTACTCAGACACTATATTACGTACATGGCAGAGTAAACTTATGAACCGAGTGTTACCACACTCCGTTCCGTTTCTCACATTCCACTGTATTTAAGGCATTGCGTGTTGAGTGGCGGAACTCAACACTGCGCTTTGCATCGTTACTGGAGCGAAGAAATGAAAACATGAAACATATAAATTAAAAATATTAAATATTACCTTTCCTCGAATAGAGATCGAACCCACTATCTGTCACATTTAAAGTCACTGCGCTGCTACAAGTCTCAATCACTATGTGATTTTACACATTCATTCTATATACGTGAAATAAAAAGTTAATTATTTACTAATTTAGCCTCCATTAGGGTATACAAATGAAAGTCTCCAGCAATTTATAAATTATGTATTATATTAAAGCGGTAGTTATTTAGATACCGAGCATTTTATTTATTTATTTGAATATTTAGCAAAATTCAAACTTATTGAAGCATTAAAATAAACTATTTTCATACTTTTTATTTGTTCATTCGTTCAGAGAAAAACTTTACTCTGTATATATTAAATAATATTTAATATTTATGTTAAAAAAATCCTTTAAAATAGCTTATAATATCTTCATAAGGCCGCTCTACAGAACATTCAATTTTATAACTTAAATTTCTGCCATAGAACCAAAATACAAATATTGAATTCTAATAAAAACATAATCGTTGTACCATTATTAATACATTCTTATTTGTTTGCTTTATTTGAATATTAAGTTTAACTTCTACAATGATTACAATCAATGCAGATCGATGTATGATGATGTATGCAACATTTATTATTACGCAATAAAAATTATCCTCTAGAGAATTCGCATGTACATATTATGTAAATATATCGTTACAAACAATGAACTTGCTGCATGAATGAGAAAGGCGGTTATATCTCCAAATTGTTACATAATATATTTATTTGTAGAATCACTCAATGTGGTGCTTAATAATGCTTGCATGCATTGTATAGTAGTAAGCGATAAATTATTTGACATAATAATAAATTAAATTATTATTATTTCTTATAAATCCTAAATAAGCCAAATGGAAAGAAATAAAATACATTTTGGAAGATTGTATCAAAAAAGAGAGACTGCATACTAGAGTTCTGATATATCGTCCATGAAACACATGGCAGAGTAAACTTATTATATATATGAATATATATTAGGATATCTGAACGATATAATGATATCGATGAATAAAGTATTTCATTGTTATAGCTAAGTTATATATGATGAGCCTTTACCTGTGGCTCCGTCCGCATGGTCAACTGAGAGCTATGTATGACCCATAATACATTCTAAGAGCCATCTAACTCTGACCGATAGTCTTTCTGGATAAATGAAGAGATACAGCAACCATATATTTTATAATGTGTTTTATCACGATTAACATAGATAATTATCTATATAATAGGTATTATAGATACATCGCTATAGATAGATCGCCGCGTCCGCTGAGGCCTGCGAGTTGTATGATATGCTCAAAAAATAAATAAGTTTTTGTAACTATTATTTAATTCTTGACAAGTACACAACATTTTATATTCATCCGATTTCTCAAAGTGGATTTAATTTGAAATCGCAATAAAATTTTTCGAAGCTAATAGAAGCGTGTTAAAATTGTGATCATTGTGAGAACGACCGAGGAAATCGTATTCAGTTGCCTCTTACTTAAATAGTTCTAAGTACTTTTAATGCAACCATAATGTTTATTTCTATAATTGCCACGTATTGTGACATACACATTCTTATGATATAAATAGCACAGACTATAATAAACGCCTGTGTCTACTAAATGAGAAGTGGTTTTCTATAAATTTATTCTCAAAGGGCTATTAATATAATTACCTCTTTAAGGGAGATATCACCCTTTCACTAAAGGTAAAAAAAAAACAATATATTCTTAGATACTAACTGCGGTCTGTCTACCCAGTTATTTATGGGATACGGCGTGAAGCTATATGAGTAAATGAGTTAGTAACATTTTTATGACGAAAATTATTTAAAAAGATACGTCTTTTCATTTTTTTGTGTGCTCATTCGTTAAGCCAGCGATTTAAGATCCCCTCATGGTCTATGTCCTGTAAGATCTTGTAGTGGGATATTGGCTTAATTTTTTTCTAAACCTTAGTAAGCGTTGTATGGTTGAATATTTCTAAATATTTTTATTATTTTATACAAGGTAGTGATTGAATGTCGTCAGCATAATTGTTGATAAAAATGTTTCTCTTTAGTATGCGGGTCTGGCTTGCTCGTGTGTGGCATGTGGGTTTCTAGAAACACTTACTTATTTACGATCTGCTTGTATATCACATTTTTTAATATAACAAGTAATAATATACAGCATCCTATTTTGAAATGTTTAAGATATATATGCAATAAGCATAAATTAAAGTAAAAGAAACATTTCATTTGATATAAACATGAATTAATGAGGTAAATGATAAATCAAATAAATAGTTCTGAAAGTTATGGTGAAACAGAAGAATACATACATACATTTAAATGAAACAATTTTAACTTGCCGTGTGATTCCAGCTTAGAATAGGACCACCCTGGTACTGTTGGTGTTGTAAGAGGCGACAAAAGTACGTGTGGAATAGTCACGTTGTAAGCAATGGCAACAGATAAGGGCAGACTCGACCGGATCATTACCACCTTACACGGTATTTAAAAGGGCAGATAGGTAGTGGCTTTGGTCACTACCTTTCGTATTGGATAATGCCGGGCCGCGGTGCCCATCCACCTTATAGACCGGCAACGCACCTGTAGCACCTCTGGTGCTACAAGGGGACACGGGAGGCGGTGATCATTTACTATAAGGTGACCCGTGCCGTTTGCCGTGTCTTTTCCATAAAAAAACCAGATGAATTTTAAATTAAATAAAAGCCACGTATTTTGAATGATTAACATTTTTGGAAACCCGATGTTTAGAATAATTTGCAGTGACCACGGTCTTACTTATGACGTGCGAGGAAATTTCACTATAAATATATAAAATATAGAACATACATTACGTAAAAATGAAAATCTGATCTACATGAATAATGGAAAGTAAGGAAAAATTCTAGGTCATTCCGCATATGACGTTCCTTCATGTGACGGAAAACGCTTTTTGATGGACAATTTCGTAGGACGCAGATGGTTTCAAATGGGAGCGAAATTATACGAGAAATATTATGGATTAATTCAACTGTTATTCTTTATACTTCTCTTTGTAAAATAAATTTGTATACTAAAAGTAGGACATTGTTACCTTAACGTACCTTACATTATATACTTACAGAATAAAAATGAGCTACATTTTTCAATTCATACATTGAAATATTTATGCGATAAAATAAATTAAGTTAAATTATTTCGAGGTGACTGTGTTGTGATCTTGTGAAATTTCGAAATAACAAAATTAATTCAAGAGAAAATATGCGAAATCCCTTTCAAATTTTTAGTAAGCCAAATAGATGCAAGAAAATTAAAGTGCTTTTAGTATACATTGTTATTTGCTTTAAATTTGCTTTTAATTTGTATATTCTTTAAAACTTATGATGAAAATTCTATATAAAGTACGCAATAGTACAAAGGCGACCTTATCAATCGATAAGCGCTTATTGCACTGAAAAAAGTTTTGATTATCTTGTAACTAATGTTACCGTGAGTATTTTGTTCTTAACATAAGTTAGAGCGTGCTTTCATCGCACATTTAATATTGTAAAATTTAGAATTAAAAGGAGGCATTCTATTATAATGTACTTCAGAAAGTTGTAAGTTATATTTTAACAATAGTTAGTCTTATTGAAAGGCAAAAGCGGTAAAGACAATGGTTATGGGTTCGATTTTGATTCCCACTCACAAAGTCATAACAAGAATTACATGAAAATGAGGTACGGAGTGACTTGAAAATAAGTTTCCTATGACCAAGGTGGTTATAGAAGACTTGACATTTAAAATTGTATTTGGTTACTGTAAGATAACAATCTATTAAAATGGGAGATTTGTCAATGCAGTAGAAACTAAAATAAAATCAAAACAACAAAGAAAACTCAGAGGTAAGTTCAAGATGCATGAGTGTTAAAAATTTGATAGTAACGTAATTTCAAGATCCAAATTGTCTTAGTTTAATTTTTTTTACGTTTTCTAAACAAGTATCATTCTTTTCTAAGTGTAGATTACCATTCAAGCTAATAAAATTTTAAAATATTAATTTTGTCAGTCTATCAATTTGTCCGTATGTCTGAGCGTTTGTGATTAATATGAAATGTTTACTATTCTGTTACCAACAAGTAAAAGTTATGCTTACTGTTCATTTTTGCGGTAAAACGTTACTAGCCTACAAATTATAAACTTCGCTCATGACTACGTGATACCTGTATGTGTATTAATATCTGACACTCTTAAAGATTTCCTTGTAATCTGGATTTCTGGTCATTTTTCATCTCTTATGCAAAACATGCATATCTATGGTCAACTTGTTGAAATATAGCTTCACCCAGTTATATGTATTCAACTTTTTCTCTAAAATAGTTATGTTTAGCAAACAGTGTCACAAAACTTCGTTTAAAGCAAATCTAAAGCTAACCTTTCTCTTAACAAGGGGCCATTTATAAAGAAAATTATGATTCATTTCCTGTCATTGCTTAACAAAATGAAATCGCGTAACAGTTCCAATATGCAACACACAGCATCAATATGTAATTCGAATATATTGACGCCGTTTTAGCGTGGTATTTGAACCTACTGCATTTCAACGTAAAAGAGGAAACAGGTTCAAATTATATTTTTTACCCACATAAAATCAATTAACTTAATTTGAACTTTTTATC
>JAXGGP010239909.1:0-10751 GCA_035584415.1 Eueides aliphera
GAACGGGGTGTCTTAACACCAGGTTCCCGGGTTCCCTTTGCCTACCCTGCTTTGTGCGGGATACAGCGTGAAGCTAAGTAAGTACAAATATAAGACCATCTGGTCACCGAGGGCAGTCTTGGCGCATGGGCACAGGCATGCCACTGTAAACACATGTTGTGAATTCGATTCGCACTAGAGGAAATGTAATTATATTTTATTGACGAGGCAAAGCGCGACGTGAAATTTATTCCCAAACTCAACACGCATTGATTTTCAAATTTGGCGAAAAGTAGAGAAGGTGACAAAATGTTTTATAAAGAAGTAATATAAGGACTCTACATACTAATTATAGTTAATTGAATATTTTATCATTATTCAAAAATATATCTACTCATTTCGATATAAACGTAGTAACAAAGGTACTTTATTAAGCATATCAAAGAGAGTTTTAAAACTATAAAACTATTCTTATTTTATCATTACCATTAAGATTCGATAGCAGTAACTTTGTTATTAATTAAATTTATAAAAGAAGACTACCGAAAACAACAAAAGCCTTAGCTGACCGTTAGGATTAAGGGTGTGTACGTGGTTTACTTTTTTAATTAAAAAATACAGCCTGTGTAGGTCATTTAAATAATTGTCTAAGATCTTTAAAGAAGCAGTTTTGTATTTGCCTATTATTATTTAGTCAACAAACGTAAATAAAATAACCTTTTATTAAATTTGTGATTTTAGCTGTAATAGTAAAATATCAGTATTATATAACAAAATTATTTGGTCAAAGTGAATTAAAATTATGATATATGTAGGTACATTTTACATAGACACTATAATGAGTTTGTCTATGGTACAAATTTATTACTCATAATTTGGTTGATTGCGGTAAACTAAAAACGATTATTGTGTAAACCAGATATGTCTGATAATTACGAATCTATATGTTTTGCGTCACTTTTTCAGTGTTAAAGTCATTTCAACATTGTAAGTGTGGTTTTGATTGACAAGCAGAGCTAGTTATAATAAATTCATTCGCACCGCTATAGCATTGCTCTCCCAGGTACTGAAGCTGACGCATGTTAAATTAACGCTATGCTATACTAAAAATATGAGTTTAAATATTTACCGTACTTGATAACATTAGATAGATTGCAATTTGTAAATGTTCTATTTATACAGAAGTAAAGGCAACTGTATAATAAATATAATTGAATGTAGTATATCTTGATCGAAAACAATTTTACAAAGGATCTTAGCAAAATTGTTATTTGTACAAAGACACTTGCATTAAGTGTATATTTGTTATTAGTAACATTTTCATTTTTTATATAAATTTACGAACAATACGTTTTATAATGAGAATTTATATAGTAGCTACTTATATACCTTATTTATAAAATCTTTATTATTCTTTATAAAAATGTCCCGAAATTTATATAGTATCAAAATATGATTTTGGAAAATAAGTAAGGGCTATAGGCCCTATGCATTAAACTTTGAAATGGAAAAAAACCCATATTCATCTCTTTCTTGTAAGAGAGTCTCTGTCGTGAACAAAGAAAATATTTTGTCAATTAATCAAAATACGTAAAGGAATCAATACATTTTTATATATTTACCTCGAATCCCCACTGTAGTGGACAGAATTGACTTTATTAATATGACCTTTTAAAGTTTTCTTTGTGACGAGCCTGATCTTTGGTATGTCGCCCATATCTCCACATTTTTCAGTAAGCTTGACATCTGCAACTTTCTCTTGTTCACCCTGTAGAAATACACACATTTATATATCTAAATAGGCCAATAGATCATCACTCCTTCTTGTGTAGGTTCGTAGGTCCGATTTAAATATTTTTCAAAATATAATAATATGCCGTGAAAATATGAAACTTTATTATATTAATGAAATATTAAAAATATATATATAATGTTACCTTCGCTTTGGCAATTAGATCATTTAATTCTTTTTTAAGAGCCGCTGTTTCTGGATCGTCTTTAGGCATTTTGCTGTGTTTAGAGAGTTGTTGTTTGTAGCACAGTGCTCGCACATGTGATAGTTTACCAGGTAACCACTGCTAATGCAATTAGTTTAATTGGATTGTCATTAGGTTAGAGAAGCTTTACAGCTGCCCTACTTTATTCGATATTTCTTATTTTAGTTGAATAGATAAAAGTGATTACGTTACTGCAGAAAGGATTGGTTTTTATGAATATTTAATGCTAACATTACTTCTTAAGCGTCTATGTTTTGTTTACCAATTACAGAGTGCTTATTTCTCTATCTGTCACTTCAGTTTTTTGATGACGCATTTTTATCACTATTATAATCTTTTACGTGGTACATAGGTTTAAACCTATGCGCTCGTATCCTATACGCTCGTATAAGTTATACGGCTTAATATAAGTTCAAATTATTTCTTTTTGGAAAATTCTATTTAAAATATCGTACTCTGTTTATAATTGAATTTAATAAAGTATTTTCTCATTATAAATAAACTATATTGATTTCGACTTTTAATATTGACTTTTACGTAAAGGTATTTTCAAAGACGCTATTGAGCTCAAGTTGTTTTATAAAAGCTAATTAACTTTTTAAACATTTTTTTAGTTGCAATATAACCCATTAAGAAGTTCGTGAGTCCACTTGCAAAATTTTATGGGATTCTGTACATCACAAAAAAATTAAACATAACATCATTTTGTAGATCATTATTTGGTCTATCTGTTCGTCCATCAAAGCCATTTTTCTCAAGATCGCAAGAAAATACAAGCCTGCAATTAATCAAATCAGGTCTACAGTTATTAAGCAGTAAAAACTAAGTAGGTAAATTCAGTAAAATTTCTAAGCAACTGAAATAAAAGATAGCGAACTTTACGCCATCCTTTATTTCGTTTATGCTACATTTTTTACATTATTCGCTGCTTGACAATAAGTGAATATTTACAGTACAAATAAAAAAATGACAACTTATAGGCGCAATCATAGGTAAGAACTTGCTTTTCATCCAATAGTTACATTTATATAAAAATTGTGCAAATTTCAGTTTGCCACTTTTTGATCTGTACCGATCCCTGAAAAAAAATATTTTTTTTTAGCTTCACGCTGTATCCTGCACAAGGCAGGGTAGGCAGAGGGATCCCGGGAACCTAGTGTTAAGACACTCTGTTCCACTTCCGTTCCCCACTTTCCGCCGGAATTTGAGGCATTGCGTGTTGAGTGGCGGAATTCAACGCCACGCTTTGTCTTATTACCAGAGCGAAGAAATGAAACAATAAAAATTTTAAATTGAAAATATTAAATATTTCATTTCTTCGACTGGGGATCGAACCGAGAACCTATCGGTTGCAGCCGATGCTTGTGCCGCTGCGCCACGACAGACCTCAAAAAAAATATATAGACTTTTAAGTAGGACGTGAAATAAAATAAAGAATAAATTATTTTTAATAATTTTGTCGTTAATCCAGACTAAGTTTTCTAATCAAATAGAAAATTAGCTTGCATTATAAACGCTAGTGTTATTTAGCTCAGTTGATGAGTTATTTGAGACTAATAAAGTATGAAGTGAGCTAGTTTAATTGCAACAGTCATTCTAAAAACTATTTTGTGTTCATGCGTGAAGAGAAATTTAAATTGTGAAGTTATTATAGAACAAATAAGTATATATGTATATACCTAATCAAAGTTTTCCTCTTATTGGTATAACATTGCACTCGATTAAAGTGGAAGCCCGTATTTTTTTTATGGAAAAGGTTGATGAGGATAATGATTACCGCGGCCTACGGCCCCATGTAACTAGAAGAGCTACAGGTGCGTTGACGGCGTTTGGAGTGTGGGAGACGCGTCTTTTGATGGTTACCATGTCATATCGACCTGGATATACTGCCGCAGGTAGGAATTTTAAAAAGTGAATATACTTACTAGTATTGTGTATTTTATTTTGAAAACAATCAAAAATTATTAACTAGAACACGAACGTGAATCGCAAATCAGTGTAAGAAATTAAAATTATTTAGTAGTTAAAGCGTGCAAAGCCGCGAGCCCGGCGCTAGAATATATTTTTTATTGTTACAGCCAATACGGCAAGAAATCACTTTGTATCGGTAGCTTTTATTATTTAGAAAATATCTAACTGTTACGGTTTCGTTGTAATAACAATGTCTTTTGAAACTGTTAATATCCAGTGAAGTGTAACAAACAGCTTACGGCACTTTCTCTGTAAGTAATAACTTTTTTTTATACTAAGCAAAACTAGCTGGAACATTTAAGGTGTGACTAAGAAAACAGATAAACCAATAGTCATATTACACATTTACATATAGATTGCATTCGATTATGTAAGCAATTTATCTGTATTTAGAACAATACCGTTTGTATTACGAGATTTAATTACTAAAATATTGCAAAAAAATAATTATAAATAAAAGTTTGTAGATTGGATTATCACTCGATGAAACTAAATATTCAATATTGAAGACGACGAAAGATTTCAATGAATTGAAGAGGACGAAAGGTTGGAGGCATTTTGTGGGGCGGAGGACTAAAGACGCGACAGCTTGTGGGTTCGCTCCGCAATACCTTAGTAGAATAACATTTTACAAGTGTTTATTTAATTTAATAATTCAATAATTCTTAAAAAAACATTTAGATGAGTCTTTTGTTTATATTAGCATTTAGAAAAAAGAATGACAACAAAAAGAAGCATATTTCACCTTTACATGTATAGTTTTATCTTAAAATCATTATTTCACAGATAGAAAATTAGAAACACGATTGATTTTGACGTTATTACATGAATTTAATTTATAATACAAGACAGAGAACACATTTTGTCCCATATCCTATAGTAAAAAAAAAAATTAAATAAAGAAGACAAACAATTCAACCTCTTCTTGCGGCAATTATTTTACAGGCAACCACGTATTATACCTAAATGCTCAGAAAAATACTATATATATACCTGTATATATATATATATATATATTTATAAGCGTTAATTTTATATATAACTCGTGCAAATTATTTGCATTTAGTAACCTCTTTAAACCTGGTAATCTAAGGGTTGCAGCAGCCCAAGAGGTGGCAACCAATTTTCTTTGAAGTTAAGAATTCGGATTAATATGAATCCGCTTAAAAAACATGTATCTGCAATTGATCAACAGAAAATCATTAACATAAATAAAATAAAAGTGATTGTGGCTGGAATTTTCCACGCAACCATGGCGTAATGTATTCTACTACCATGTATCTTTCTTAAGATAAAGTATCATGAACAATTGTAAACCTGTAGTTTGCAGCGTTATCTTAGGCCATTGTGTTACAAGAAATTTATTTAGCAGATACTGATTTCGTAAGATACGTTAAATATAAAATAGTGCAGTGAGTTTAATTTTCATAATCAATTCTGCATCAAATTAAATATTTAATAATTTCATATTCAATATTTAATGTTTTAATTTATTCGCTGTGGTAACAAAGCAAAACGCAGCATTTACTACCACCACTCAACACACAATACTTTAAATTCGTCGGAAAGTTGGTAGCGGAACGATGTGTGAATTAACACTAGGTTCACAAGTTCCCCCTGTCTTCCCTGCCATGTTTGAGATACAGTGTGAAACTGATTTGAGTTAAGACCGATTTACGAACTTTGTGTCGGTCGGTGGATAAGTAGGGAGGCAGGAACCTCCATACTAAAGTAATCCTAGTTCTTTAATTTGTCATTTACGAAATTATTTCTTCCTTTTTGCATGGATGTCATAACTAAATAGGAATCGCGTCCACATTGCCCCACGGCGCGTTGCCTTTTATTTACTCGTGGATTTTATGGTATACTTTATCGACAGACCTAGTTGCAGTTGCTATATAATAAACTTAAATTTTATTTTATTTATTTTGCTACAACTTTCTGTTAGTTGTACAGTTTTGCTTTTTCTCAAATTGAAGCATTATAATAACTTTCACCAAATCATTAGATGGTATTATTATAGTGAGTATCGAGCAGTTGCAGTCGTCGGTCGAGTAATCGAGGAGCACGATGTCTTGGTATATTTTTTGGTCTATCGCCATTTTGACAATTACGTTCGATGTTATTAAGTCCGAAGAAAATTGCGCAGGCCATGAGGAAGAATACTGCACAGCGCGACCGCTATTACAAAAAGGTAAAATATAATCTTTACATTGATTTGTTATATTGCAAGCGAATTTTTACCGTTCTATATTTTTAGATTTATTCACAGATCTTAAAAAAGGTTAAATATTTAAAATATTTGGTAATATAGCAAGTAATTTACGTTACAGAATTACCGGGCGAATTTTTTATCACATTATAATAAAAAAAATCAGATTTAGGTAACGTATATCTATTACATTATATGATATAGGCGTTAATTGTAAATTATAGCTTGCTTAGCTCTTCGCTCTATGTTTATAACGGTTTTTGTTTAAAAAGCCTATAAAAGCCTATATAAGGATTACGTCCGATGTTTCGTCGGTCAATTTGTAAAAAGTAACTTTTTTTTGTTTAGCACTCATGTAACTTATCGGAGCTCGAGTTTTCGACCAGTGAAAAGTTAAGTGTGGCTAACATTTTAAAACTGTACCTAACTAGCTGGTAATTTCATCAGTACGGTCTTAAAGAAATAATTTATATCCATACTAAAATCCAAATAAAATCAAATTTTCTTATATATTAGTAGTTTCTATATCTTCAATTAATGTTTAGACTATTGATTTTCAGTCAGTTTTTTTTTATTTATACACAGTCATTTAAATGAAATTCAATTACTATTTCGATAAATTTAATTCAAAAAAACTATTTTTTACCTAATATTACAAGTTTATCAATGCCTCATACTTATACAAAATATTATTTATGTAGAATTATAATTCAAAATGTATTTTAAAATAAATAACAGGTACATGACAATTGTTTCGATTAAATTTAAGATTCCGTTTTAAAGAAGATCTAAAAATAGCAAAATCATATAAAAGTGCGACGCAGACGCAGAAATGAATGAAATCTAATTTATAAATTTGGATCTAATTTATAAACTTGGATGATCACTATTTTTGTAATAATGTAGAAGAAAAACTGATTATCTGTACACTTTACCTGATAACGTCATAATAAAATATTGATGAAAATTGCATACTTTAATTAACTGAATTTAATTATTATCACTGAATTATAATGAATAAAAATTGATTTACACTCTTTGATTTAAATATTTTTTTATTTAAATTACATCCACCTATTGTTACTACACACGCTTAGGCCCACAGGTATCGTGCTCTTGCTTGCATGCTCTGTTCAGGCGGAATGTGACAATGAGGGCGGGCAGTGTCAAAAATATTTGTTTTGTATTTAAATTTGAATCATAAATATCTTATTGACTATTTGGAAAAAGTCAAATATTTTATTTAAAATATGAAGTTACATACCTACTTAATATTCTGAACGTCAAACAATTTACTACCGGTTTCGGTTTATTTTTTAATTAAATATACGAGTATTTTTTTTAGCTTCACGCTGTATCCCGCACGAAGCAGGGTAGGCAGAGGGAACCCGGGAACCTAGTGTAAAGACACTCCGTTCCACTTCCGTTTCCCACTTTCCGCCGAATTTGAGGCATTGCGTATTGAGTGTCGGGACTCAACGCCGCGCTTTGCGTTTTTACCAGAGCGAAGAAATGAAAACATTAGCTATACAGCCCGTTAATCTTAAAACTTAACTTCACAAAAATATTTTTGTGAGAGAGTATATTATGGACGATAATAATAACAACATCGATGCAACAAGTTCTTCAAGTTCTTAGTTATTTTCATTGCCTGCTGTTCCTAGTTACGACCATGCGGGCGGAGCCACAGGTAATAGCTAGTACAATATATGAACATGTTATATACATAAATATATTATATATGTGAATTATTTTTGTATAGTAATGTAATAATAGGATGTATGAAGCTACTTAAAATATTTACAGTTTTGTTTCGTATGTTAACTGCGCATACAGTATTTTTACATGGATCAACTGGGATGCACCCTCTCCTCCAACCCCCGTGATCAATTTGGTAGTTTCAAACTTTCAGTGCATACATGTAGACGCGCAGCGAATCACCGGCAAGATGCATCGCTCGCGTAATTTAAAATTCCGCAAATTTTTACTTGAACTATTATTGGTATCTTTCCTTATAAATATAGCAAGTTCCGAGAAATATATTTTGGAATATTCGAACAAATATTGTGTCGAGCGAGAGGTGTTTGACGCAGGTAATGTTTTTTTTAAATTAATATTTATCTATTACGTTATTTTGTGTTTATTATATTGAAACAATCTTTATGAATAAATTAGTATAAATAAGTTGCAGAAATAAGTATTAAACTATATAAAAAAATCTAAACTCAGAAGGTAGGCTAGGATTATCATTAATACAATCAGTGGAGGGGATCAGTATAAATATGCAATGGTGGCGACCCTACAAACTTGTACTTAAGCTTATACTAACCAAAACAATAAAATTGTCTCCGGTCTTATCCTTTGAGAAACACCACCCTCAACGTAATTTTTCAATTGACTATACCTTCCTAAAAATATTTTTAAACTCGTTAAAAAAAAGAAGAATCATTTATTTATTTATTTAATAAATATATATTATATATTAAAGATTTTTTTTCTATACACAATTTATATCAGGATTTACTTGAACTAATGATATCATAAATCACTGACATGGCATTTCTAAAAAAGAACCAGTTATAGGATCAAATCTTTCCATATACTATTACCAAATGAATGGCAAATTCAACATGAAACAACGATTTCACTAACTCACCATCTACGCTTTTTCAAAAATATGAATCCTCATATTTAATTATTATAAATGATTTTATAATTGCGTAATCAAAATAAAATAGAATTCATAACTTTCTTTTAATTCCGGAAAAATATTAATAATTATTTATGCATAAGCTACAAATTCGAGCAAAAAAACTGTAAACTGTGACTTAGACTCTTCCACCGAGAGTTCCCTTCTTTTTCATAATTACTTGTCAAGGGTATATACAACTTATTAATGTTGACAAAATTAAAGGTGCAAAAGTAGTGCATACTATCAACTATGTATACTATAATAAAATTTATGCTTTATTAACTTTGTGTGAAATGAAATACGAATACAAGATTTATTTGGAAAATATGAGATAGACCTACAACTTCCATTGTTTTAGATTATTTCTTTGTACTGTAAGTACTGTGCCTGTTAGGAATCGCTAAATTGTACCTTGAATCCATACAGCTGCGATTAGTAAGCGGTTGCGGTTATTTAACATTTTTAACCGACTTCATAAAGGCAGAGATCAATGATTGATCAATGATTTCTTAAAAATAACAAAGATTAAATAATTTTAAGTTTTTGCGCGCGTCCCCAATAAAAACTTCATCAGTTAGTTTCGTGTGTAGTTTTGTCTTTAATTTTTGTATTAACGACTGATTTTTCATGTATGTTTCTGTATAAGTTTTTTCATATAAGCATAGTTTTGAAGTCGATAATTATTTTTTTATTTAATTAGTAACAAGATTTTAAATATTCTACAAACATTTTTATGTTACTTGACGATGTAAAAGTATGTACTTGTAATGGCCTAATTAAATAGATTATATTTTAATTTTAAATTTACTCTGCTTTGAAGTGTAATTAAAACTTTTATGATATATCTACGATTTAATTTATAATAATAACACAAATATGCTCCATTTCAAAGTATAATTTATTTTATTTTATTATTATTACATTTTCTTTTATTTTCTAAATTAAAAGTTAACAAATCAAATAAAATCTGATATTTGACGATTTTCGTGACTGGTGGCAAAGGAATTCCTAAAGATACGTAAAATAACATAATAGTTAGATTCATCGCAGAAACATTTAATTTATAAATACAATATTACTTTTACGTAATTTAATTTAAAGGTGACGTTCTCGTTTTTTTATTGCATATGAAAAAATATCCCATGTACAATGAAAAAGGTACAGAATTTTGCTTTGTGGATCTATTTTAATCGGCTTTTACGGCTTCATATAACGGGGCATAGGTATGGGAACAGGAAGACAAAAGGTTCGCTTAAAAAGCCGTCAATCAATTTATAATTAGAATTTTAAAACTATTCCGTTCACGTGTATATGTAGGTGCTAGTTATGTAACGAAATTCGTATTCTCGAATATTGGCATGGTTGCGAATGTTTCGCGAATGTAAGAATAAATGAATGCGACTGTAAGCGCCACAGGTTGTGGTTTCAATCCTCATTCGAGGAAATGAGACATTTAATATTTTCGAATTAAGTATTTAATGTTTTCATTTCTTCGCTCTAGTAACAAAGCAAGTAAAATGCATCTCAATTTCAGCGGAAAATAGAAAATCGACCAGAGTGTCTAAACACTAGGTTTTTAAGTTATCTCTGCCTACCATGCTATGAGCGAGATGCAGCGTGAAGCTGAAAGAAAGAAAAGAAAGTTATAAGTTTTTTAAGATAAATATGTAGACGTTGCATACTTATTCAATTTATTTTATCATCAACACTTTCAAAAGAAGTTGTAATGATAATTTGATAAAACGACATCCATACTAATTATAAATGCGAAAGTAACTCTGTCTGTCTGTCTGTATGTTACTCTTTCACGCCTAAACTACTTTACCGATTTTGATGAAAATTGGCACAGACTTAGATATGACTCTGAGAATGAACATAGGCTACTTTTTACCGCGGGACA
>JAXGGP010240220.1:0-10735 GCA_035584415.1 Eueides aliphera
GGGAGCAATATCGGTTTTCGTACATATTGTTTTCTATAGTGCTCGATGTATCACAACTAGATATTAGGTATTTGATATAAATTTACGGTATAAGTATTATTTTTATATTTTTTGATAAAAAAATTTTTATTGAATTTTTAATTTATTGTTTTGCGCTACTTTTATGTTTTAAAATACAGTATTTAATTGAACAATTAGGAGAATTATTAATTCAAGTAAAATTGGTGGTGCAGATGAACAGCGTCTAAGTGCCACTCTCATTTGAGGCATTGAAGATACTCAACAAGCAGAGTCAGGATTATTCACTTATTATAAAGAGACCATTAGAGCTACGAAGTTAAAATATCCCATTATACTAAGGGGGAAATGAACAATTAAATATTTCGGTACAATTAGTTCTAAGGTAAGAATATATAATAAAAAAAATTGGTTCATTTAGGTATACTTACATATATAATATAAGCACGTATATTAATAACACCGTTATACTTTTAGCTCAAACAGGAAGAATATCTCTTGAGAGTGCGACGAGGCACGTCCTCTTAATTCCCTTATTGGATTCCTAGCAACGTCCACAATACCCGAGTATTTGAGATACGAATTTCGCCTGCATAAATATATAATTGCTTAGTTATAATACTGTGATGGTTTATGATATTGTTTTTGGTTACTATTTCTGTGTTTATTTTGAAACGTATAAAACTTACGTACTTGGAGTTAAAGAATTATCATATAAAGAATATCATCGGTGAGTATATGCTTTTGTAAAGTTATATATTTTGTAATCCAAAATAATATTATTTTTTATACATATTAAGGTTGTGAGTTCGATCCCCACTCGAGACAGTGAAATATTATTTTTTGCATTTCATTTCATTCAATTAATAATAAATAATGAATTTCACGTCCTTTAAAATCTTAAACTCGTATTTAGAAATTTATTTTTTGTAACTTGGTTGTTGTTCTTGTTTATGGCTTTGAAATATCTATGTAAAATTAAAACATAGTTTATATACCATAGCAGTATATTTTAGTAATTGTAGTGTCTGTTCACATCGAATGATAGTAAAATGCAATAAAAAATTAAAGAATTCTTAAATCAATATTTGGTAATTAAGAAGTCTTTCAAATACCGCGTGCAAAGCAGTAAGAATAATGTGAGCATAATATGTGAGAAGTACTAATGTTCGGTAGTAAAATTCAATGGATGAACTTTATTAAAGTATAAAATAAAATTATTGAAAATAAATATAAGCATTTTTGAAAATTAAATCAAAAAAGTTGGTGTCGTCGAAATATTTCAGAAGAGCGCGGAGAGAAATATTACTACCATTTAATTACGCACTCGATATTCTGACGTATTACCCATTAATCATTTATTCTCCTATTTGTATTCTTGCAGGGAAAAATAGCAATATCTAATATTTGGACGCCTCACAGATTTGTGCAATATATTGTTTTACTAATATTTTATTAAAATGAATGAAATTTTTATAACTACGTAGTGATTTTAATGTGAGGGATAATTTACACGATCATGAAGTATAAAAGGAAAATAATTATTTTTTATTTTAATATTGTGGAAGCATAGGTGACCATAGTTAAAAAAAGCTTTTTCCATGTAACAAAATCAAATCGTGAAAGTGTAACAACGAAGTGTTTTGACATTACAATGCTTTACAAAAGAATCACTTGGTACTATGAAGTACTCAGTTAAATGTTGAATGCAGCGTGAAGGTTAAAAATGATCTGCGGAAAGGTAGTCGAATTCACTCACAGAAATGTTTATTTTCAAAATATCCACTTTACCCTGGTTTTGTTCGGTTTGTTTATACTATAAAATTTGTTAATAGAAAAGATGCTACGATAAATTTTTTTTACGTTTTCTAACTTATTTTTCTTTCCTAGGTTCGGAATAACACGTATTTTAGGTTGTGGACTTTAATCACGGGATCTCGTCATACATGTAGCTATAAAAATCCTAAGCATAAAATGCAATAATATTTTTTAACATAATAATTAATTATTTAATGAAATGTAAAATTTGTTTCCACTACTCGGCACAACATATGTTCAGCAAGCCTAATAGTAGAAATTATATAAAAAAAATAACTAGATAGGATTAATATTATTTGTAATTATTCACACTAACTCAAAGCACAATAGACAGAGGAACTTGCGAATCTGGGATGTTTCCATAGAGACGAATTTTACATATGAAATATTTACCAATATTAAAAACAAAACTAAACAAAAAAGAACCAAAACTAGTTGATGTAACCGCTGTATATTGTAAATATTTGCAAAGTTGTATCCGCACCCTTTCGCATTCTTTGGTAAGCTTTGAACAGAATAATTTGTGGAATGTTGCCTTTGTCGTTCGCAAAGTAATGCTGCGTATTATATATGTATAGACAATGTATGAGATATTAAAATACCTATAAATATTACTTGGACTTCAATAGAAACTTTTGTGTATACATATTTTTCCGTATGAACAATTACAGATTTTTTTATAATTTTTATTCATATAGCGTCATATGTCTAGAATTCCAACCATTTTAATTTGTATATTAATATGTGAGTATCTTAGGAAATAATTTTAAGTCGTTACTCTTGTTCCCAAGTTCCTTTTGCCTCCCTCCCATCTGTAGATGTAAAAGAAGAAGCTGAGAAGCTGAAAAAGAAAAAGCTTCAATATTAAGTAAAAAGTATAGACAAATAACAACTAAGCACTTTACGTACTAAAAAAATAATATTGATTTTCAATTTCCTTCTTTAGCTTCACATTAGCTTTTGGTAGAATCAAAGAGAATATGTAACAGGGCTAATAAATGTTTAAGTACAAAAATACTCTACTATTTCTTTGAACTAACTAATAGGTTGGTTTTATTCATATATTTCTTTGTCTTTATTCTATACTATATTATAATATCTTTATTTATGAAACGAAGAATTTTTGTTTTTATTTGGTTGAACGCGCTAATCTCAGGAACTATTGATTCAATTTGAAAAAAAAAATTATTATTGCATTACATAGTCCATTAACAGAGAAAAGCTTTAGGCTATATAACATGAAAAAATGAATAAAGAATATTGACGAAAACCGGCGAACTCCAGAAATTTAGTGAACGCGCTGTGTAAACCGTTGAAAGTAGGCAAAAATAATGTATGACAAATTTGTTCAATTTTAAAAGCTCTACTGTAAAAAAAAAAATTCGTCCAAGTATATTTCTAGCTCCTAAGAACAGCCCACAGTAAGCTTTTTTCCATTGTACAAATAATAAGGTTTATTTTGGAAATTTTTTTCAGCATCGTTGTATTATTTCCTTGTATGGCAAGACAAAATTTGGATATTTTGTAGGATATCACAGTTGTAAAATATAGGAGCAGAGAGATCGTCGTGTCGAGCGTGATATGACTAGCGGGCCTTAACGAATAGTGTGTACTTTATAAAACGTACTATATGAAAAGGTTATTTGTAATTCATTATTTACTTTATGTTTGTTCACTACTGATTATTTCTTAATTATGTATTAATCCTAATGATCTTTTTGGCTTCTTTTAGTGTTATGCAGTCGGATTTATAACTTTTATACATATTTTTTTTACATTTTTGATTATATTTATTCACTTCGTTTACTTCGAGTTTCGTAATAAGGGTTAGTGAAATACTAAAATATGTGAAAAATATAAAATAGTCTGACTATTTGCCCAACTATTAGCCTATAATGGTTTTTACTATTTTTAAAGTGTTATTCCATACTTTTTTTTTACACTTTATAAATTTAGTAGCTATAACGGTTGCTGAAACAGTTTAAATTTTTTATTTATCCAAAACTATTATTTAAAATGAATAAATGACATTTATAGACTAAGAGTTTGCGGGATTTTTCGTAACGATCAGGGATACGGTTATATCTACATTTGTAAGTTGTAGGGCAGTCCCCTCATGTAAATGAACTCGGTCTGCATGCTCTTAGTGGTTACAAACTCGAGTTATGGAGCTTGAAAGAAGCTTTATTGTTGCGAAAAAAATATATCACGGAAATGGTCAATTTTGCCCTCTGCATTTGAAATAAGTTAGTCTGCTGAAACTCAGTAGTGGCATTCCAGAGTTATCATGCTTAAAATTTTCACTTTTGGATGAAAAAAAAATGATAAGAGAAACGATCAGTTAGACACCAATTCGAAGATTCATATCCCCTCAAATGAAACGAGTTGGTCTGCCAGCTCTGAATGGTTGCATTTCAGAATTGTTATGGTGTGAACATGACGTGGATCTGGGACCCAATGATCTGTGAGGGGCTTTACACTCTGGCTCCTTAGAGTTTGCAACCACTGAGAGCAGGCAGACCGAGTTCATTCACATGAAGGGATTGCCCTACAACCTACAAATGTGGATATGACCGTATCACTGATCGTTACGAAAAATCCCGCGACCTCTTAGTCTATTACTTCACTGTTATTTAAAATGAATAAATAACTTTACTTAACTTCACGCTGTATCTTTAGCCACAGAGAACGGAGCGCTAAATGCTACGATCACGGCATACCTCTTTTGCCTCGTTCATACATCCCCTCTGGCGGTCCACATGCTTTGATGCCGGCTAAAATATAATTGGTACCCGGTATATATATAGTATAGGCACCGCACTTTGTAATAAATTCTGTAACAAACGGTAAATTTAATTCAAGTTAACATTAAAGACCGTTTTATATATAAGTTAGAAGGATCGATTAAAAAAAAATGATCAATTCCAGCAAGATCTTTTCACTTCCTGCCGTCGTGTCGCATTCAGAAAGAAAGCAAAGCATAGTATAGCGAAAAATATATTCCTTCCTTTGCAGTTGAGAGCTTTTTTCATTTTAATCTAGCAATTTTAAATTTAACATACCTTTTTTTATCTTTTTCCTTTCAAAACAATATATTTACTTTATTTTACAAATTAAATAATAATAATAATAATAAATTCTTTATTTCGGACTTATAGTCAATATAATTTTTGTACAGTGCTTATCCTATGTTAGTACACGGTTTACTTATTTATTTACTATATTAAAGTGAAACAACGTGTTATAATGATCCGTGATTTTATTAAAAATATACTTTGATACAATCCATACAACAATATTAATTTGTAATCGAAATTTTCAACAACAATCAAAATTTCAAACAATCGAAATTTCATTACAGTTAGCTGTCTACGAAACTGCTACGAGAATTGTATTCGTATATTTATTGTTCCTCTCGTAGCTCTCAACCACCAATCAAATATCTAAGTATATTTGTAATGTTTTGTTAGTAACAAAATGAACTGTTAATAGAAAAAATATTGTTGAACCTAACAACATTCTAGTGTTTTAGTGTTAAGACAGAGTCAAATAGACAGAGAGTATAAAGCAGAACACCGCTTTACATTCTCTGTCTATTTGAAGTTAGTAAAGGTATCTGGGTTTGATTTCTGGGTTGGTAAATGTTTTCAATTTTTATAATTTTAAAGTAAAAGCAATCTTTAAGATTTAAATTTAATTAATTTAGATTATATATCTAAATTGAAGAAAACATCTGGATTTTGTGATAGAGTTGTTTCGTATTTACGGAAATTTAGAGAGTGCTACAATTTTTATAAAGTCTATCAGATGATATATACTATATATACTTCCGAACATGCTAAGTTCTTCATTGTTTTTATTTATTTTAGCTTTTGGCCTTTTATAAAGTTTTTACTTTTAAGCGTTTGGTTAAAAACGCAATCGTTGGAAGTTAAGACTAACTAGACAAACTGAGACGTTCCGTTCTACCACAAGAAATATAGCGTTTTTTTCACATACATTTACTTATTTATTTATTTAACTATTATACTTATAACATATATATATTTTTGGTTAATCTAACAAAAATTGACGAGTCGATAACCTCTCTTAACTGTATGACAGTAAGAGAGTTGAAATTAGGGAAAAAATAGTAATCGGAGTATCTTAACACTACATAATATGTCCTGATATATACTGGCTACAGCGTTAAGTTAAAAAAACACAAGTTAGCCTACATATCAGGTTAAACAGAGAAACTCTCACTCACAGAATTTTATTGCGTTTAATTTGAACCAGCTTTCATCGTTTTTAAAGTTAATCACTGTTCCACTAGACTAGAATCATTTCAATATACTACGATATCGTCCCTTCATTAATAGTAAGTATTATATACTCTTTACTTGTATAGCGTATTGTTAGTGACTCTTCTAATTTATGATATTGACCCAATTCCATAGAATATAAATCATTGCGCCATATGCTTGACAGTATTGTTTCTTTGTTTTGTAAATTTTACGACTTTAATCTTTTGAGGACTAGTTGAATTTAATGGTAAAGTGGAGATCTAAGTACAACATATTCATCGATAATCATGCTTGTTTCTTTAGTACTTCCTTTATTTAATGAACTTACAAATTAAGTTTTAACTAATTAATATAATTGTAGTCGTTTATTTTTATTTAGTTTCGTTTTTATGCTTTTTAATCATAATAACCCATTTTCCTAGTGAAAAAAACCACAACCGCTGCATTTTTTATCAGATACTGTGCCATGGTAACTTTACATATTTATAGTATAAGTAAGTATTTTAATTTTTTACTAGAATAATATAACCCTATACATAATATCATTTTGTGAAAACCTCTATTGTTTCAGATAGTATTATCTGAAATAACAAAATTAATTGTCACTCCACGCCTATCACTTCATTTATCAATATCTATTTAAAGGGTTCAAAGTGACAACAAGCTTGGGCAGCAAAATTTTGCTATAATGAAGACACGATGAACTAAATTGTCTGTCGATGTGAGAAATTATAGAGGCGTTTCATTTATAGCCTGTAATTAGCTTGATTTACTTTGGTCAAGTTTCAGCGACTTTTCTTAGCAGTGAAACTCGTGCACTTCGATTCGATGACACAAAATCTGTATTAAATTTTGTATGAAGAACGGAATTGAGAGTGCGGATGTATTTCGAATGTTGACTATGGCATACGTAGAAGCTACCTTGAACCGAAGTTGACTAGTGGTACAAAATATTTTATGCACAAATCATTGATAAAAATCAAATGGCACGAGCCTATCTTTAGGTCCTTTAGCAACTTCTCAAGAGGTGATTCAACAATTAGCTAACACAATTAGCTAGCATCAATTTTTACTCTAATGTTGAAATGTGCTCGGGCGTCCGGTACTTTCTTCATCATTCACGGACTCTATGAACGGTTCTGAGAACATTAAACAAATTATATTTTTTTTATGTTTCATGCAGCAATGAGTTATGTTACTCAATACGCAACGCCACACGTATATATGGCGGAACGGAAATGTCCTCATTGAAACAGGTTATCATTACACTAGGCTCCCTTTGTAGAAGGGTACACAAATATAAAAGATATGAATATGCGATATATAACGAAAAGATTAAAAAAAAAACATCAAAAACTTAGCCTAATTTAATTTACTGTGCCACAACAGCGCTTATCTGCAACTTGTGCAAAAAAATAGTAAGAGATGGTTAAACAACTGTCTCTTATTAATTTTGGAATAGAAGCCGTCTATAATAATAATAGCTATTTTTAGACCTTGCAAATATTATACATACTAATATTACAAATTCAAACCCTGTAGTCTGTCTATAATGTCAATCAAACTGCTGAACCGATTTTGATGATAAGAAACTCATGTAGAGATACTTGAGGGTCTTGGGTGGGTGAACAATAGGCTCCATTTACCCTATTTTTTAGTTTATCACGAATTTCATTGTTTTTTGAAAAGATCAAAAAATATGAGATCCGAGAATGATTGACATGGCTGGCTTAACTTTATGAAATACATAAAAATAATGTTCTACAAAAACACTATCCTTATAAGACCTATTATCATATATAGGTCTAATTAAGACTTATTAAATATAGATCTAGAATGTATATGTTGGTCTGTATAGATTTAGCCACATATATAATTTTAATATATTTATATTCTAAGTTATAGGGTTATTATTAAAGAATTTTTTACAATTTGATATAATTTTTTATTAAAATAAAGATAATATTCACCTTTGGCAATTTATTAAATTGGAATCGTTCTTTATAGTACATCATTACAATGAATACTTTAAAAGATATAAAAAATGAGATGAGATGTGTGGTGGCGGCTTAATTACGGAATTGGATTTACATACATTTTAATATTATTTTATAGACACCTTAAAAATAATATTGAAAAGTAAAATTTCAGGCAATTTTATAAATTTATCTAATTGTTATTCATAGCAAATGCGGATTCCAATAAAACTACAATGCGAATGTTAAGGAAGGCTTCTTAAAATACAAAAATTGTTTTTGTCTTTGTGCCGTTTACCCACATATCTTCCATGTACAGATACCGATCTGTTACGGTAAGTTTAGATGTTTATGAACTTGTTATTAAATCATATTTTTATTGTTTTTATGTTTGGCTTATTTAAACTTTGAAATATTTACCTTAATATTAAATAAAAACCTTAATATTAATTAAACTTTGAAATATTTACCTTAATATTAAATATTAGCGTTAGAATGCTTGAGTTAGTAAGGCTGAATTTATATATATAAATGTAGAATGATTTACGCTTTGAATTTCAGTGACCTTACATGTTTTTATTTGTTCTATTTATTAAGGGAGTTTATTTAAAGCTTACTCAGATTTTTTCATGTGTTAACGCAAACGCAAAAGTAGTACGCAAAAAAAGTTTTGAAAAAGTATAATGATCATACATTTTTGCATTGCATATGTCTATCTTATATTTTATGCAGGAGAAAATTTGTTAACTGTATAAATGTAGTTTTATTTAATTGATTTTTCACTTTTTTAAAAAGTAATGGGCTAAACAATCTTATGTCAGCACTTAACTGATTTTTTACTTTTTTTTGGTTTAGCTTTTTTGCATTACTAAAGTCTGCATTTGCAATATCACTTAATCAAGTTGAGGGAGGCAAGAGGAAAACAGAAATAAAATAACATCTATTTCGGCCCTAATGTCATCCTAACAAGTTGACTTGCCGTGGTGTTTCCTGCTAGACAACAAGCGAGGCTCTGGTGACAGAGTCAATAGCGGACTTAACAGAAGAAAAAAAAACAACAAACACTATCTATGTGAAAGATTACTTTAAGGAATGACATTAAGGATTAATGACTAAGAGTTTGCACGAATAGAAGCAATAAAAGAAAGAAGTTATCACAGTCACCATCATCTGAAAACATCAAAACCACCAATAGTTACGACTGCCTACAGATCACACAATTTACATAAAATGAGGCCTGTCGTGGCGCAGCAACACAAGCGCTGCCTGTAACCGACAGGTTACTATCCCCAGTCGAGGAAATGAAATATTTAATATTTTTTAAACTTAAATATTTAATGTTTTCATTTCTTCGCTCTGGTAATAAGGCAAAGCGCGGCATTGAGTTCCGCCACTCAACATGCAATGCCTTAAATTCGGGGGAAAGTGAGGAACGGAAAGTGAAACGGGGTGTCTTAACACCAGGTTCCCGGGTTCCCTCTGCCTACATAAAATAAACTTGCACAAAAGGAGGGCCTAACGCTAAAAGGCATTTTCTACCAGCCAACCTCGTCAGATGGAAAATCTAGTAGTACACTACACTAGTAGTACTTACAAGCGAAAAGAAATATATTTACTCACATACACATTCATAAATACTCATGCATACATACATACATACATACACATATAAAAACATAGGTACTCGTATACCAATAAATACGATATAAAATGATGAAAACGAATCCACATATAAATACAAATACCTAACCATGCTATATTATTATTATATACACTATTGATACTATATTATGGCTTCGTAAAAATAATTCCTTCACTCGGTGCTTGAAAGCCTCGCGGGGATTGGATTTACCTAACAGAAGATACAAACCCAAAGAAAAACGCGTAAATAAACCTTTGCCCATGATCTTATACGGTATAGAAGATATAAATAAGTTATATGAACTAATTGACATTGTTGTCGATAAAAATGACTGGCAAAACAACAATGATGTTAAAGCAATAAAAACCATAGACAACCAATGACAAAAAAATGTTATTATTTAAGAAAAGAAACATCATACCTCAGTGCCAAAGATGCCAACAGTACGGACATTCAAAAAATTTTTGTATGCGATCATTACGATGTGTAAAGTGCGCACAAAGTTACAAAACTTCTGACTGCCCTAAAAATATCGTAACACCCCTGCTACTTGTGTGTTATGCGAAGGTTCACATCCCACTAATAACAGGGGCTGTGAAGTGTATAGAGAAATACTATCTCGAAAAACAAGCAGACAAAGGATAGTGAAGGAATCCACATATCATAGAGTTAAACAAAAAATACAAACTTTGGAAGACAATCCAGTGTCACTGCAAAACCACACCAAAAACTGCAATTTCTTGAGAAATTGAGCTATAATAAGAAAAAAATTCTTACAAGAAAAATCTCATGCACAAGCACTGAAAGCACAATCTATACCACTTAGTCACAATCTGAAATTACTTTCCCACAACAAGCAGTAAAGCTACATAAACCCTTAGAACTAATGTCTACAATGATGAACCTCTTCACAACATGAATAAATAAACATTTAAATTAAATTGGTGACCCTGAAAGTAACAACATGGATCACCAACGGTCTAATTAAATACAAA
>JAXGGP010240618.1:0-10721 GCA_035584415.1 Eueides aliphera
CATTTCCTCGACTGGGGATCGAACCCAGAACCTGTCGGTTACAGGCAGCGCTTGCACCGCTGCACCACGACAGGCCTTGAATAAATATTTATTTTTGAATAAATATTTATTTTTAAAATATCTATAATGTTACTTTGCTGCTATCGGCCTGGTTATCACCAGGATACTTTTTTATTTTAATTTTACAACAAAGGCAACAAGTTGAGTTAAGCTTAAAAATTGAGAATTGGTTGGAAATGTGCTCAGTTAACATTAGGCTCCTTCTCCATACCCTGACGTATCCGAAATACATCATGTGCTAAAAAAAAATATTTATGTTATACATATCTAATTTATTTGTTTTGCGAACAGGTATAAATGAATAAGTCATCGTATCCATATATTTATCTACCTGATTAATACATATTTATAACAAAAAAATCATGAATTGAAATCTCCAAATCCTTAAAATCCTGGTATATTGTATGTGTGCAATCTTCCCGGTATCGAATTTATTGTAAAGGTTAGCATAACTAAGACAGACTAAAAAATAGGAACTTTTATAAGAAACTTGTTACAATATAGTTATTTCACTAACGCATGTACTGTTTTTTTTATGGAATAGACAAGGCAAACGAGGGGTTCGGGTCCTTGATGGTGAGTGATCACCGTTGCTCACGGCTCCGTGTAACACCAGCGGAGCTACAGGTGCGTTGCCGGCTCTTCAGGTAAACGCGCGTTTTGAGGATACTCATGTCCCTGACATTCATTCTGACCTGGAAACACTGCCGCGTGTAGGTCGTTCCACAGAAGTGTGGCGCGTGAAAGAAAATTCTTACGAAACCGCACAGTAGTGAAGTGCCACGACTCCAGAAGATGTGAATGGTATTTTAGTTTGTGTCGTACTGTGCGGTTAGAAAATTCGACGGCAGGTATCAAGCCAAACAGTTCTCCAGAACACTCCCCGTGATGAAGACGCACAGTGAAAATACGTCTCTACGTAGACCCACGGTGTCAAGCCCCTCAAAGATCATTGAGTCTCCAACAAATCAAACGGCTCTACGTTGTATACGATCGAATGGTTCAAGCTGATACTGGGGTGCACCAACCCAGAGGTGAGAACAGTATTCCATATGAGGCTGAATCTGAGCCCTGTATAGGGCCAAACAGTGTTTTGGCGTGAAATACTGTCAAGCTCTTCTGATGACCAGGTTTTCAACTTGGCCTTACTTTCCAGATAATCGCGATACTGGCAGTTGCTCGAAATACTGATGCTGGGCGCGACTTTAAAGGAAGTATTCTCGAAAACTGATAATACAACAATTGGGGTTTTTAGTGATTAACGCGCAGGCGTTTGAAGACTGGGGACTGAAGTAAACTTGGTTATTTTTACCCCATACGGACTCAGCTTGTGTCTTCCGTTGAGGCATCTTGAGAAATGTCTGAAGGAAAGACACAAGCTGATTTCGGCACTGGGTGACGTTTTCCCAAGAAAGACTTGCACAGCCGGAGTATACAGTGTCCATAGTGCTTTAATCTGCATAACATCTGTTTACGGGCATGTGTCTGGAGCAGAAACCGTCGACAGCACTTTGATGTTGCGCCCAGTGAGAAATCTAGCGATCCACTTGCATAAATTCTTGGAGAGCCCGTAAGATGTAAGTTTTGCGAGAAAGGCCCCGTGCCATACCGAATAGAAGGCCTTCGCTTCATGAGAATGATAATATTACTTATTTCTACTTCCTCCGTAAGCTATGAAGGTATAAATTATATAATGGCAAATAGTGGGGAACGGAAGTGGAACTGAGTGTCTTAACACTAGATTCCCAAGTTTCCTCCGCCTACCCAGCCATGTGCAGGATACAGCTTGAAGCCATGTATGTATGTAGATATATGTGATTTCGTTACACACGTTTAGGTTTTCATAATTTATTTTAAAATTTTACAAAAAATACTCGTAATAAATATTTGAAAGTTATATATTATATAAAAGTAAACGTTTTAATTAACTAATATACCAGTGATTAAGAAAGAGAAGTTTTGCGTAAGTGTTACAAGGTTAAATACAATAGTCATTGTCAAGATCGTTTTGAGTAAGAAACTATTCGGGATGTCCATTGTTTTGAAGTATGAAGAAGGAGCTCAAAACCTGAGGCTTAATAAAAATTCAACGCATTATTTCAACATTGTGATTATAGCCGCATGTCGACAAATTGTGGGCTACATCAAAACTCGAGGAAATAAAATATTTAATATTTTAATTTTTTGCTTGAAAAGCTTTAAATTTGACGGAAAGTGAGGAACGGAACCTTACTTTACCGCTAGGTTCCCAAATTATCTCTGCCTACCCTGCCATGTGCAGGTTACAGCGTGAAGCTAAAAAAACTTCAACGTATACTGAAATCACGTTCTGTATTAATTTAAAATAGCAGTTTAAAATATATATAGTAATCTAAATCTGTATAAACAACTAATTTGCTATTTATCCTAATGTTTTCAAAATTAAAATAAACGTAATTTAATATTTCGTTAGCCACTCCTTCCTTCGATATTAAAATGATTTTGATGATAAATTGAATGACTTGATATTAGAAATAAAATCGGAAAAAAAATGATTTTTTTCCTATCTTATTTCTAAAATGAAAACCTGTATATCGACGAAGGAAAAAAAAGTGGGTACTCGAGGTAGAAATATTTTAACCTCGGATGCGAGGTGACTGTAATCGCGACAGGTTTAGGTTTCGTTTTTCACTCGGGTAAATGAAATATTCAATATTTTCATTTCTTCGTTCTCGTTACATGACAAAGCGCGGCGTTGAAATTCTACACTCAACATGCTACTTAAATTCAGCAGAAATGGGGAATGGAAAGTGTCTTAATGTGTCTTACGAGTTCTCGTATTACCAATTTCCCAAGGTTTCTTTTACAAAAAATACAGGATGATAGTAAAAAAAAGATAGGTACATATTTTTTTGAAAAATTATAAATAATATTTTTCTTTTCGTAAAGTAAAATTTGGATCTGTAGTTTTCATTAAGCCTCAATAGATGTCATCTATATTGTTTGAGGTCAACACTATGTCATGTTTCCATCGTATTTATACTAAAATTTACCGCTAAACGTTATTTATTCGTACATTTTATTTTACAACTACTTGTCTGATTTTGACATCACTTTTTCTACAAGTGATATATAAAGTAACTTAAATTTAAAAATATTAGGAATAATAAATTATTTTGCAGTTCTATGGTGTACCTCGATGAGACGTTTGCTTAAACAACATAACAAATAAGTCAAGTATTATTCAATGGAAACATTGAATACTGACAAAATATTATTACAAGAATATTGTATTAGTATAATAGTGACCAAGTAGTATTAGCGACGTGCGCACGCGCAGCATAATTAAGTAACAAAATTAAAACGATCAATATTATTAAATTTAATTATTAATTTGTTTTTGTCGTGATTGTGTGAAATATGAAGGAAGAACAAGATGTCAAGAAACCAAGTGAGATTCTATATTGATTATATTCGGTTTTTATTAATAATTTGTTATTATAATTACACAAAATTCAAATAGTTTAAGCTTTGCAACAGATTGTAATTCATTTTTCAATAAAAGACACCTATTTATGCGTAAGGAGTCATTTAATATACATATATAGGAAATGCATATTTTATTAGTATTATCCAAGCGGGCAAAACCTCTAATTAGCCCCAGCGCCGCCAACTATAAATATAAAATATACCTCATCCTCAGCTTCACGCTGTATCCTGAATATGGCAGGGTAGACAGAGGAAACTTTGAAACCTAGTGTTAAAACACTCCATTCTACTTCCGTTTCCTACTTTCCGCCGAATTTGACGTGTACGTGTAGAGTGGCGGAACTCAACGTCGCGCTTTTACCTTATTACCAGACCAAAGAAATGAAACATTTAATATGTAAATATAAAATATTTCATTTCCTCGGGTGGGGATAGAACCCACAATGTGTCGGTTACAGTCACACGATTTTGCCGCTGCGCCACGACATGCCACTAACAAAATATTTATATTTCCATAACCAGGTTTCAAACTTGCACCAGTACATGTCGGTTATATCCAGATGATATTCAATTGTTTAATAATAAAGTTATTCTAATAATCAAAATCGTGTTCTTGTCTTAACTGATTAATAATTCTTCAAGTGTTCTTCGTGTTATTATAATGTAATGTCCAATATAATGATTTACAAACATGGGCGAAGTTCCAAATATGTAGATCTTAATATATTTGTACATTTGGTGAGTCTGTAAAAGCATTCTGTTAATAAGGCATAATGCGGCGTTGGGTTCCGTTACTGAGCATGTTATTTATCGCAAATTAGACACTACATAGGAAATGGAGCGTCCTAATACTTAGATTTTGCTATATGGGTAAAAGCGAGAAACTGAAGCTTAAGTGGAAAGGCATTTAACCCTCAGCTTTATACATGGGTAAATATTATCTCTTAAAAGAGCAACTGAGTTTTTGAGGGGGTCAAAAAACTCAGTCAACGCCTCGCTTAGGCTTGTTACCAGAGCAAAGAAATAAAAGAAATAAAAATATAATATTTTATATCCTGGATTGACGATCGAAACCACAACCTGTCGCATTAACAATCACATGCTGGAGCCACTACGCCTCGACAGACCTCAAATTGAATATTATATAAGCTGTTATTATTAATATAAGATCCCCGACTTAATATTTTGTGTTATTTTTTTAAGTTGACGAACTGTAGACTGGTTTGACCTTTAAAAATTATGTCATTATTTTTATTAAATACCTACAATAATATTAATATTCGATTATTAATTAATTTGATAAAATATTTACCTATCAATTATTATTTTGGCACACATTTATACATTTTTACATTTTTTTACATTTTAATACATTTTTATACATTTATATACAATTTATAAAATTTATACCTTTTTATGCATTTTTATACAATTTTATTCATTTTTATACATTTTTGTTGTGCTGTATATGAATATATATTAAGGTTTCGTACATAAAAATTCCTGATTCGCTTTTTCCCGCATTGTAGAAAGCAGAGGGATGTAAATAATCTCTGTTGCTACTCTGTGCAAAAGAGACATTATGCTTATTTAGCCGTGGAACTCAACAAAACATTTCGTGTACCAAAGGGAAGAAAAAAAGCTTCCTGTATTAGAACGCATGTTATTAGAACATACGTTCTAATAACTTTCGTTAATGCACTAGATTTGCGACTTTCAAGATTATAATTAAGGGATTTCTTTATAAATTTGATTTACTGAGCAGTTAATTATGTTCATATTAAAAACTAATTCATGATATATCACATTCGAATTTATATATTAATAAGTGTTTAATAAGTGTTTTCAGATACGTTATACAATCGGTACTGTACCTTACCGTCGACGCGATAGTTGTAGTTCGATACCCATTTTAGAGATTGTTCCATTTAATACATGAACGTTTCTTCGGTCTAATAGAATATGACGTATTCGGCCATTTTAGAAACAATATTTTGCGGCAGTAAAGTAATATATTTGCGCCTTAATTTCATTATTTCCCTTTTAATTAGAATTATTCTTTTTATCTCTTTCTTAATGCTCTCAAATATGCTAACCAAAGCCAAAGCTTAACTTACACCTTAGAGTCAAATAGTCAGAGTGCGTTATTTGCTTATTACGCAGTCGAAAAATAGAAAATTTTTAATACAAATGTCTAAGTATAATTTGTAATATTATAGTAAATTTAATAAGACCATTATTATTATGATTACCAGTCGTTAAATAGGCATCACTGAGTGTCTGTACACGTGATATATTGTGAATCGATTTCGCCTGGTTAAACAGACAGCGGCCTTAAGTTTCGCCACTCATTTCCTAATTCCAAAAAGGAATGTTAATGAGAACGAAGTTTCTTAACATCAGGTTCCCAGGTTCCTCCCGAATACATCCTACTCGTATATGCGGAATTTTAAAAACAGTATAGCTTTACATTCCCTAACGAGCAGCCTTAGACAACGGAGTAGTGATCTCTTATTTGTTTACACATAAGGTAACAACGCAAAACGCGGCGTTGAGTTCCGCCACTCAACACGCAATGCCTCAAATTCTGCAAAAAATGGGGAACGGAATTAGAGCGGTTTCTTAACACTAGGTTCCCAAGTTCCCTCTTGGGGTTACAATCTTAATAATATATTGGATGTTGTAAAAACATTAATAAAATATATACAAGCAAATCTATTAATAAACCTTTTTTTTTGTCTAATATATACTGTATCACAGGACAGATTTACATTATCTATTTTGTTGTGCAGATATTATATGTTGAGAAGTAAAATATTACGCCGTTTTTTTCTTAAGTGTGCAGAAATAATACCGCTTTCCACCTCGATTAGGGATCGAAATGCAACCCTATTGCAATAGCATCGATATAGTAGTGTGTGATGTTTTGATTTAAACCCTTAACATATCATGCAATTATCATGTAACAACAACGTTGATTGTTGTTAACTCAATATTAAAAATATTTCTATAATTTTTAAAGTGTTGCTTCAAACTTAGGAAAGAAAATATACGTTTTTAAATGTTGTATTTAACATTTAAAAACGTATAAAAATTTCGAACGTGGCATGATTTGAACCCGCGCCTCTTGGAAACAGTCTAAGCGCCCAGACCAGACCTAGATGATCAAAGCTATATGTTATATGCCATATTTCATACAAAATATGCCAACAACGAAGGATTGGAAGCTTTAACTATGTTTTTTGTACTAAAAGATAATAATTATGTAAGTTAATAAAATATATACATATATAAAACAAAAAAAAATACCAAGTTTAGGAATTTTAATATCTTACTTACATCCGGATGCTTATGTTAAACTTTAAATCTAAACGTTTTTATAATTATATATTTGTTTTAAATCCCTTAAAATTGCATTCTGAGTAGTTAATATTAAATATCTCATCAAAGTCGGTTGTAGTTTTGAAATATTTACGCAGGCAATCCTGATATCTCAAAACTACATATATATTTTTTATAATTGTATCTTCATACTCTATGTCAACAAAGCAAGGCTTTAATATCCGCTAGTTAATGAAATGGAGCACAAAACAGTAGGTTTTCTCTACAATTTCTATACAAGAAAATTTTAATTTTATTATACTTTAAATACAGTAGTTCTTACTTTACAGAATCAATTCTCGGTATCAGGCATCTTCAAGCCGCACTGTTGTTCCTATCGCTGGTCCTGGCCTTCTCCATGCGAGTCAATATAAGCATGGCGATAGTTGCTATGACAGACCCAACTTTGGATAACGTGGGTATTTTTTCACTATTTATTATTAGACTAACTGAGAAGCTGTTATTTTTAGCTTAACGATGTATCCCTACTTAGTAAAGAGAACGAGAGGGAATCTACAGTTAGACACTCCATTCACTTCCTGTTTCCGAATTTTATTTCCTGGATTGCCTATTATGGCGCATGGCCACAAGCGTGTCACCACTGTAAACACTACATGTAATGATTCAAATTCACTACTTGTCATGTTTACAGTCTGCGCCATAATAGGGTCTCAACTAAATCATTAATTATACATGTTTGTCACGGCTGATAAAATTTTTTCAATTGATAAAAGATTTTCAATGCTCAATAGTGTTGGAATGAGAACCATTACTATATATTTTTTGCTCATAGGTTAGAACTGTAAATTTTAGGTTAATATGACGTTTTTTAATATGACGTATAGGGTATATAACGGAGCAGTGAAATGGAAACAAAATAAGCCAAACACTGTGTCACTCCAGTGCAAAATTAATTGTATTCTAATATTAGAAAGAAAAAACCATAAAACTAATTACATAAAAAATAGTTTTTGGTTATTTTGATATATTATATTAATTACATTGTATTTGTACATCTTTTTCCTTAAAAGGCACGTTCTTCTAAAATCATTATAATATCTTGTTTTAAAATCTGGTTTCACTTATAAATATGGAAATCTTTGGAATAAAATTATAATTATATATCAGACCATCGTAGCGTAGTGTAAAAGAAACTGACCATAAACGTGATAGTTGTGAGTCATTCGGAGTAATTATTGTAATTATTTATTTTAGATGCAGAGCAATGAAAATAATTTATAATATCATAAAATAAATTAAAAAAATATCCTAAAATATTTTATATCTAAACGAAAAACATATATGTCTATATATTAGACTTTATAAATTAAAAAAAATATCTTTTTTGAAAGAAAAAATAAATGGTATATCGACGCTCAATGCATTGATTTGATCAATTGTCATTTAAACACTTACCTACCCAATAGTAAAATAAAATGTTATGAAAACAGCGATAAGAGAACGAGCGAAACATATCATTACGCTAAATTTAAAGTTTACAATTGAAACGTGGATTAACTTCATGTATTATGAATATTTTATAATATATATCGGCGTTAAATTACGCCGTTCCACACGCAATGTTTCAAGTTCAGTAGAGAAAGGAAAAAAAATCGTATTCAAGTACCCTGTTTTTTTTTAGCTTCACGCTGTATCCCGCACGAGGCAGGGCAGACAGAGGGAACCCGGGAATACGCCGTTCCCCACTTTCCGCCGAATTTGAGGCATTGCGTCTTGAGTAGAGGAAATATTTAAATTAAAAAAATATTAAAAATTTAATTTCCTTGACTGGGGATCGAACCCAGAATCTGTCAATTACAGTCACAACAGGTGCTATGACAGGTGCTATGTGATGTGCGGAATACGAGCAAAGTTAAAAAAATATTCATTACTTCAGATTTTTAAGTTATATTAACCTAGAATTAATACACTAACATCACAATCACAGTCCGATACTAACGGCTTCCATCTAAATAATCGACACAGTAGTTTTACGCTGTATTCCGCATAGAAAAAATATAGACAGAGAGAACCTAATGTTAAGACACTCTGGTTTCCAATTTTTGTTAAATCTTCCAAGGTTTTATGTGTTGATCACTTAATATTATACTTTCCCTAATTAAGAAAGCGAGTAAATAAAAGTATTAAATTTTTCATTCCCCAAGTAGGAATTTAATCTGAAATAATTAATATGCATATTAATTTATTTCCTTGTTTCAGTCCTTCGATTGGAACATCAAGATACAGAGTTTGATCCTGTCATCGTTCTTCTGGGGATACATTATACTCCAAATACCTGGTGGTGAACTGGCCGCTAAATTTGGTGGCATGATCTTAATTACAATATGCATTAGTATTAACTCTGCTGTCTCATTGCTTCTACCCTTTGCTTCGTATTACGTAAGTAAATGAATAAAATTTATATAACAAATTTTATATATATTAAATAAAAAGTTCCCGCTTGAATTTTACTATGCTATATACTTATATTAACTATTTTATATTTTAAATAAAACTATCACTTTTAAAACAATATTTATTCATCGAAAACTGAAATTTTAGCTAATAAATAAAAATGTAGTAATTTTATCAAACTACATATTTTTATTTGATGTAGCTTTTACAACAACACTAACAGGTAAGTCTGGTGTACCGTTTCTGAAATTAACTCTTACAAAGGCACAGACAAACAGACAACATTTTAAAAATCACTATTTTAAAAAAAACATATAATGATCATTTACATCATAGTATGCATATAAGTTATGCATTTTAAAATGAAAAACTAAAAAAATATCTTTATAAACTACTTTTAGTTGAAACACAAACAATTCAGATTTTTAAGCCACATTAGTTTTTATAACAAACACCCTATATGTTGACTAGGCTTATTACGAGTAGCTATGCAATAAAAAAAATATTAAAATCGGCTTATTAGGTGTTGTTAATTTGTATGTCTGTCTGTGACATTGTAGCTACTGAATTGATGAATAATTCTTAGCTATATTTAATGAAAATCACACAAGCAGCTTAAAAATTACAAGCACTTTGCCTAAATAAGGTATAATTTTTCAATGTCCACTGTCTAAACCAAATTCTGTTGAGGCTAAACTGTTATATAAGTTTAAGGACCTAAGCCACTACTTAACGCCGGTGGGCGGTGGTAATAATCCGGTCGAGTCTGAAGTGAATGTGTAGTATAATGTATAGTATATTGTAAAAAAAGTTTTTTTGTCTCTATTAAGGATGTATAAGTTATTTTAAGGGAAAGATGGGACTGACATTTTTGTACATTATTACTTAAAAAGTCCCGAATTAAATAAAGATTAAAACAAAAAGCTATAATTTTTCGGATTTCCGTTTCCCTTAATTTTCGTAAGTTTCCCTTAATTTAAATTTTGTTGAATTATTACATAAACACTAACAACATTGTTAGTATTAATATTCTTACAAGTTATATATAATCATATAATAGGGTACTAAATAAATAAAATAACGATTTTATTAAAGAAACGTGAAACCGTAAAACCACTAGAACTGTAACATGTTTTGTTGATAACATAACATTGTTACAGGAAAACAATTTTATATGCTCAAACAACTTAATAGTTTCAGAATCTTTTTAACGAGAATTTTTAATGAAATATCTGTTTTACATGCTTTGTGTATGAAATAGAGACATTAAATAGCGATAGATAAGACAATAACAAAAAATATTTTTTTCTTATAATTCGATTTTTAGCTTCACGCTGTATCCCGCACAAGGCAGGGTAGGCAGAGGGAAACCGGGAACCTGGTGTTAAGACACCCCG
>JAXGGP010241468.1:0-10682 GCA_035584415.1 Eueides aliphera
AAAAAATCGAAATTCGAATATACGTAACCCGCGAAAATTCAAAATTCGCGATACTTTTTGAACACACCTCGTATGTATTATAAGCTCCATTAAGCTTATAATATATATAACGCTTCCTAAGCTAAAAGATTTTTTAAGATATTTGGTTAAATTTGTTAGTGAAAAGGTTTATACGTAATTTAAAATATTCAAATGTAATTTTTTTTCACACATTAGTCTCATTTAAACAAATTTTCCGGTCATACGCATACCATAGGCTATAATTAAGTGTCTATATATAAGTGTCTTTAAATTGTTTGATTGTTACTTAAATTATAATTTTGTAAATATGGTCTAAATATATAATAACTCATATTAGCTTTATTTGCAGATTAGTATTTTATAAATATCATTGAGATAAAAGTGATATTTAATGAGCTTTAAAGGGTCAGCGCCCTAGTAAATGGTAAGTAGTAAAAAATAAGTAAAAGAAATATATTTGTATCTTTGTTCGCAATAGTTCTGTTTATTCGTTCCACATAAGTTTCACTTAACACAAGAATACCTTACATTTAACTGGATATGAGCGAAACCCAATATTAGAACACTTTTTCATATATATTCTCATTATTTAGAGATGGATAATTTAATTGCCCTCAAACACTTGCCCATTAAATCAGAATGACCTTATAGAGATTTTTCTAATTTAACAAATTAAGCATAATAAAATGTCTTTTTTTAAACATTAAGTATATATTAATATAGAATTAAGCTGATAAAGAGTGTATATAAAAGATGCTATAAATGTTTTATGATATTCTGCCCGTTTCAAGGAATAGCTGTAAGCTATCATAAATTACGTAAATTAGTTACAGTTAAAAATGGTCGTTTGCCTCGCCGTCTAGCTTTGTAATGAATCAAAAACATAAATACAATCAACCCAGATTTTTTGTTTATCAAAAATATCGTATATTTCACTAATCTGAAGTGGTTAACGTTACTCTCGGCTCCGCGTAACAGCAGATCAGCTATAGGATCAGCTTTACCGGTCTTTAATATAGATATACTCGTATATGCGCTTATTATATCGAATTGGCCTGGAAACAATGCCGCAGGTAGGCAATTCTTCAGTGTGTGGTGCGTGGAAAGAAGTTGCTACATTATAATAGAGTGTCACGTACCGTGCCTACTGGTGCTGTCTGCACATGATGCTGCTGATACCCGAGAAAATTTATTACGGACCATATAGCAGAAACTTTAATTGCTCTTTAAATGCTCTTGTCACTTTTGTATTTTGCTACATTTTCGTAACATTTAGTGTTTGTTTTAAACAAATCGATTCAAAACCAATTAACATAAAGAATAGATTCGATAAAATTGCTAAAAAAAATAATTGTTTTATTGTATTGGCTATAATTTACTTTTCAATGTTATGTACATTAAAATTTTTACACATTTTTATACATATTTTTAAAATAATTATGTTATTATGGTATGTAAATAATTTTGCATTATAAAATTAATAATAAGTTCTAGCAGGCGAAGCCGCAAGTAAGTCGGTTGTTTACAATCTAAAAGCGTTTATTCAAAATTTAAAATACATATCTTGCAAACGCAGCAAATAGGTTGTTTTAAGATTTGCATAATGTTCTTTTGTTTGCATCAGCGCTTCAAGGTTGGCTTAGATCTAATAGCGCGCGTGCATGAGTTTCCTAAAGACTTTTTAACGTGAAATTTATACCATAATATTTAAACTTTATACGAACGAGCGTTTCACTATGGGGCAACCCTGAGCAAACCTATGGTGTCTCATTTTTATATCTCCATGATTATAAGCGTTTTGACTGGTAGTATTAGATTATGTTCGTACTACTACATTTACCAGTGATTAAAATAAAGGTATTAAAACTGTATTGCATTAAAATTGAACCCTGATAATTTTTATATATACTAAAATTATACAAATGAGTTCGATTGTTTATTTTTTTTTATTTGAACGCACTAATGTCATGAGCTCAGTAGCTCCTTCGAAGATCGATTTAAAATTGTTTTTAAAATTATATCGAACAATTTTATTCGCTATCCCATTAAATTACACCACTTTAAGACCTATAGGAGAGGAGAAAAATACAATAGTAAACTAGTACGGAACAAAATTACCTAGAAGAACTTCCGTGCGATCGCTGCGTCACCGTTAAAGGTATATAAAGACCATGCTGTACGGAAATTATCAATTTCAAAAGTTCTAAATAAAAGTTCTAAATAAAGTTTGTCTATATATCTTAAACAAAGCCCTTAGTAAATATTTTAATGTTTTAAAAATAAAAAAAAAATAGATTTGAAACTATTTTAAAAAATACCGTATCATTCCTTCTGCAATTGAATTAGTTAGTTACGTTGTGCGTTTTATTTGGATGAAAACTATATAAGAAAACATTGATATTTTAGAAGATATCATACTTTGAAATAGCACAGCAGTGATTTTCACCTCAAGTGTTATTGACGTAAGACTAATATTTCCGGACTTCGTCGGGTGCGGCACCGTAGCGAGTTGTGCGTACCTGTAATATCCATAATCTATAGAACCTAATGGCTTAGATAGACTAAAATTGTATTGTGTGAGATCGCCCACATTTCGGGAAGAACAATACGATATATTAAAGTACGTTTGTAGTGTCGGTGTAACTCACTGTATCTGGTGTCAGAGTTAAACATAGATTTTAGTAGTATTCTAGTATTAAAAATAAATTCATTCTCGAAATCTAGATGTTGTAGGTATATACCTTATATTTGACAGTAAAATTATTTGCTTTCATTTTAAAAATAATTTAATTAAAACCCACTGCAGATTAAACATAAAATAGAAACTGATAGTCTCTATTAGTATACTATACAAAAGGGCAGGTGGATATTTATGTCACATTGTCTTTTACTTTATTTTCATCTTTTATAAGAATATTTTGCTATTATCATTATATGAAAAGTAACTAGGTGTGCTGCGAATTTGTGCAATATAATGTGTAGGTACTGCTTAATTATATGCACATCTTATGATTAAAATACTGTTAAACATTTTTTAGTATGTCATTAATTTATTAAACTAATTCGTAACACTTGTGATTAGATCTTTATAGATCTTTTATTGTTTTTATTCTTTTTTTTGCAGAGGAAACTCGGGAACCTCGTGTTAGGACACACCGTTCCACTTCCCCTGCTTTCCGCCGAATTTGAGGCAATGCGTGTTGAGTGGCGGAACTCAACCGCGCTTTGCCTTATAACCAGAGTGAAGAAATGAAACATTAAATATTTAAATTGAAAATATTAAATATTTCGTTTCCTCGACTGGGCATCGAACCCAGAACCTGTCGGTTATAGTCACACGCTTTGTGCCGCTGCGCCACGACAGGCCTCGGTTATATTTTAATTATTCTTGTTAAATTTTAATTATAATTATGTTTTAGTTGCAACAATGATTGTTGTACAGTTACTATATTATGTAAAATATAACAATAACGACATTACACAGATTCCATAAAAAAAGTTTTTATACTTTAAATATAAATATAAATATTTATATAATTTAATTTTAAAATATTACCAATATTTTCTCTACCATAATTGTTTGACTTTGGTGGACTGGTTGGAGAAGAAGGCAAAAAGTCAAAAGAAAAATATATATCCAAATAAATCAACTTGAAGACAGTCAATTCTCATAATAAGAACATAATTTTATACTGTTTAGTGATATGAACATATTTTTTAAGCATTTCATTAAGCCTCATAAAACTTTCATACATTACTTTACATAAATACTGGTAATTTTTTAAATTAATTCCGGAGAAAAGTCAGTAGTAACTGTTTTTCGTTACAGCTCTTGAAAGTTTTTGTTATAATGTAAGTTTTGAAAACGCTATTTTTGTTTCGATGTTATTTCCAAGGTGTACAGGCCGATAAATTTAAAATAATACATGATACGAAAGACTATACAAGAGGTATTATACAAGAAATTAAAATGAAAATATATCCAAGAAAACTCCCTCACAAGTTTCCTTTTATCACGGCCTATTAAACGTACATTATACTATTATATATTTCTCTAAAAATATCGATTTATAGGTTACGTCAGAAGCTGTTTCCTAAAATGACCCCCTGTGTTGGATATATACTACATGTTTTGAAGCAATTATAAAATTGAAAGGTAAATAAACTGCCTATTATTATCCTTAAAAATGAAAAGAAAATATTATACGAAAAGTAAAAGCAATAATTGGAAGCCGTCCTAAAAAGGATCCGAAGTAATAAAATTTTTGGATGTCAAAATATAAAACGGGTAAAAACATTATCTTATTGTCATAAAATTTATTAAGAGAGACAGAAACTAAAAAATATATCAACTTTTCGAGCACTATATAATTATAAAGGCTCTATTTTTATATACTTTTATAACCAGAGGTCCAATCAAGACACGCGCCAGTGTGCCCAGCCAAGCTTAAAAGCTGGAAACGCTTAATGTGTATTTTATACCTTTTAACCTCTACCCTATTTACCTACCTACTAGAAATTTGGTACATTTATTAAGGTTAGCCCTTAGATTTTACAGTATATACAATGTTGATATTTATGTTGATATTTACATAAAAGTTTAATAATCAGAAATTTTGTGAATAATCTAATTATCAAACCTAACCCACTACTACACGAACTAGAAACTTGATCTACTTATTTGTTAACAACGCAGATAGCAAAGTGATCTGTTTACAAATATAATTTTTGATTGAACGAGGCCTTCAGATGTAAATCAGTATTTTAAAAGTTCAAGATATTCTTGTGAGCATGTTGTTCTCGAAACAAACAGTTGTCTGTGGTCACGGGTAGACTGAATAGAGGTGAATAATCCGCCTAAAATTGTTTTACTTAAAGTGTGTGACAATCACAAAAGTCGAATATATTATTATGTTTGAAAATACTAATGCAGTCCTTACAAGGTGTACTGGTACACAGCGGCTGCATATTAAAACTGATTTTGCTTTCATTGTTACTTAACTTAAGATCTTTCAAACCGCTAAGAAAATGGTTAGAGTCCCTGACATAATAAGTGTGGAGAGAATAATATCGCTACGTGTTGAGATAGATTATACGGCTTGCTATTGGACGAAGAGGTACATTTTATAGTTTAATTAAAATGGTAAATATATCAAATTTAACTCTCAAATCCACCAAACTAGAGGACAAAATACAGTAAGCGCATTCTGAAAGAATCCAGGGCAGTTCGTGAGGCAATTAAGAAATCATTGGTGGCAGTTGGAAATAATAAGAATATTAACTGCCACACGGAGGCCACCTAAGCTTAACCGTGATCACGGACACGGAATACTGCAAAGATTTCGAAACGTTTCGTTTTCAAAAATGTATAGAAAACAATATACTCACTTAGTCCAGTTATTTTTTTTTCCTTTAAAATGTGTAATAATCTGATAGCTACTACTAAAATATAAAAAAATATTTTATTAGATCACAAAACGTAGCGTCAATGTAAAGCAACTTTAATACTAATAAAATTTATTTTATTTAATATATTTAATAGAGTATGGGATCTAGTGTTGTTTTAACACTAGGGTTTCCAAGTTCTCTCCGCAGTTCTTACTCCACATTACATTGCGAATTGAGTGACAAAACTCAACCCCATACAAAGTAATTATTATAATAATACTTTCTTTACAAAAAATAATGATATCCTGTATCAAATAAATAAATGTAAAATGAGAGTGTGTTCAGACAAAATAAAAATGAAGTTTTAAATTTGACTGAAAGTTGCAAATATAATACAGTCTTCATGAAAAGTAATGTGTGTGTATACGGAAATTAAGAGCTACAACAATAGCTAAGTTAAATATTAAATAATGCGTCATTGTCAACTTAACTGACAAAAGACTCGGACCTCTCTATGTATGCTGAGTTTTGTGTTCACTCTGGATAACATTTAAACTCTACATGTAGTCCAAAATAAATACATACATACACAACCGCTACTGAATTTGTTATATTTACCACCAGGCAACGAACCAAATATAAATTTATTAGTACAAGGTCGAAGTACACATTGCATATACATGTAATGAATATTAAAACTTACAATTGTCACGTTACACTTAAAGATTATTTTGCTGTACTATATCGACTTCCTACCTCGATAAAAGGTAAGGTTTATGACTATATCCCTGTTGCCTTACTAGAAGATTATGGTGTACAGTAAGTAGTGTCAATGTGTATTACTTAATACTTTTACTAACTTAACTCTTAAGTATTCTTACACAAGTACAGAATAAAATAAATTATAACTTTTTTTTTTACTTTACCAAGGTGTAGAGGGCTGAAGCGTAGCAACCTCTACGGAGGCTTCGCCAACAGCAACATGACTGTATTATAGGCATGATTATGTATTTTATCCTGAAACAAAAATATAATATTATACCTTTTTTGCATTTTAGAGGGGATTTACTGTGGAAACTTGTCATTTGTTACTATCCAACCCAATTTTTTTAATTTTGTACGTTAGCTATACGAAATTTGACGGTCGAAGTTTTTGCATGGCTTAAATATAAATGAATGATCATGGATAAAAATAATTTTATAATATTCTTAGACAGAATGTCTATTTAGGGAATATTTATGATGATGATTATCTTGCTTTTGCTATCTACAAACTACTGTGTTCATCATTTAAATTTAAATTAGTCATAATTTTATTTTTTTCATGACAATCTAATATTTTTTATAAAAAGCACTGTGCATTTTCCCCCAGCTAATTAATTAACTATTAGTGGCTAACAACCGTTATTTATTGGTAGGTAGGTACATTATTTATTTCACAGAAAAATAAATCTTTTAAAACATACAAAGTTACTAAAAACTACCCATGTGGAATTTTAAATATCTTTTAATCATCAGTATCGTAACGTAATATCGTATCCTAAGTAGTTAAATCAGTATGCCCTTAACAGACCCTTCACTAAATATCTTCACCAAATCCGCGAATTAACGACCTTTTTGGATTTATATTTACTTTGTTGGGTATTTAAAAAAATATACAAAGAAGTAATTGGTATGTAATCTTTTCTTTTTAAATCTTTTAAGAAAGATTCTTTTTAAAATAAGCAGACACGACCTGGTGCACTTTCATTTAGCACTCCTTTTTTTATAAACACGATGCTCTGGTGATGTAAAGCTTGAATTCTAAAGCCAAAACTTAATACATCCTATAAATATAAACTTACTACATTCTTACGCCACGCAAAACTCAACACTTAGACTATAAATGTAAGAATAAAATATAATAAAAAATAATAACAAATTTCCTTTAGATAAGTTCTCAATTTATAATCATTGCATTTATTATCTAAATATAAACATTTAATTTAATTATAAAATTCGCATACAAATTTAGAATACTGTGATATTTTATTTTCACGATTATTATGCATATTATTAAAATGACACTAAAATTTAAAATTAGCATATTATTTATATGTTATTTCCAGACAAACGAGAAGCGCGTTCACTTTTGAGCTCTTCAATTCGGTATTAGAAGTTTAGTTCAAATTTGGCCAACTATTCATATTTTAATCACAAGATTAAAAAAATGATACTTAGTCAAGTTCGGTCAAGTATTGAGAAAAGTCAGTATACAACATAAATAAGTAGTCTTTCGATTGTGTCTTAGCTAATTACATTTATTTGATTTAAATAATGTATTTTATAAATAAACCTACATAGAGTACGGTAATCCTGAAAATATTTAGAATAAATTTTCAAGGAAATTACACATTCAAGAAGAAACCATTCAATCCAAATACACGCTATTGAAAATTACGTAGCGTATATTCTAGCGAGCGGTTTTGTTAGAATAAATATTTTTAAATATTTAATATGTTTAGGGGATAAGAACGAGGTACACATGGTGCGATAGAATAGTCAACTGTACTAGGGATGCCAGTAACTTGTCATTAACAATATTTTTTCAGATTTTTTTATCACGTAGTAGATTCGTGCCACGTGGCAGAGTCATGCACATCTAAATGATTATCTCTCTCAGTTTCACGCTGTATTCCGCAAATGTCAGGGGAGGCAGAGAGAACTTGGAAACCTAGGCTTAAGACACTCCGTTCCCCCGAATTCAAAGTTCTTTTGATGATTACTTCCGCCGAATTTAAGGCATTGCGTGTTGAATGGCTTAATCTTAGTATGTGCAAAAATATCACTATCTTACTTATTTGTTTAATAATTTTTGCCAAATTTAAAATAACCACACTTTAAACCAGCAAATTTTAAGAGCAGCAACTTGATGCTCATATAACAAATTTATTTTGACATTTTCATTTTTAGTAGAAGAAAAAGTGCAATATTTATCTACCACCCACTTGTGATGACCTTAATTGACATTTATTAATGAAATTGTTCTCATTTTCGAGAATGCTCACGACCTGGACCTCGATTACAAAAGCTTTTCCAAACAAAAAAATCCTAATTATAATAGCAAAAATAACGTTATCGACATGTTTATATATAAAAAAAGTTAAAATAAAATTAAATTACATAGACTTATTAAAAAGTTACACAAAGCCTAACCATACGACTAGAACCCTTGCGATGCGATATTGATAAGTCAAAAATGACGAAACTAATGTGAATTATATAAACTGAATACAATAACTGATCGATAGAAATAGACAAACAGTTTTTGTTTATATGTACGTATTCCTTGCCGGAAATATTAAAGAATTATTATAATATTTTTCACAACCCTATTTCGTGGCTAAAAGTATCGGTAATAATTTATAAAAAGGGAAAGATTGAATTATTTCCAGAACAACCGCAAGAAAACCATCAATAGTTATATACGAGCGTATGAACTATTTATAAAAAATGTTTTGACGTACTTATAACATGCAGCATGTGAAAACGTTGTATATAATAAATATTGCGATGTTCAAATCTAAAATCTCTTTTGTACAGACAATATTATATAACTAGTACGAGTCACGTTTTTTAATGTTTCATTTACTCAAAGTATAAAGTTATACGATAGGCATATGAAAGGTACAATTTAATTCTTGAAGCGCAGTAAAATTATTACTGTTTACGAGATAGTTATGGGTTCGTTTTACTGATTTGTTAAATTAATGAACGGCGTTGAGTTCTGCCACTAAATACGGATATACCGATTCCGGGCGAAAAGTGGAGAACGAAATGTCTTGACACAAAATTCTTTGCCTGCTCTGTGGGATAAGCTCTAATAAAACCTGAAGCTGATGTTATAAGTTGTTCAAATGTTTACTATTAGTTTAAATAATTTAGATTTTGATTGACATATATTTTTGTAGTTTTAATTTAATATGCAACAAATAGTATACTATTATAAAATTGATTACTTTAAATTGCTGCTTATATACAACTAGACTTTAATATTAATTCAATTTTTATTTTATTGTTATATTAATTTTACGCAGACCTAATAGTAATAATGGTAAAGAAAATTTAAATCTTATCGTACTTTTAAAACAATATTTACACACATATTAGTCGTAGTTATTCACGAAAATATTACTCTAAAATAAAAATATATTAATTAGATAAGAAAAAAATACTGATGAGTGCTAGGAGGTTAAAAATAATTAAATATTAATTTACCAATTTCAAGATTGAAAGTTTTGTAGGCTCATAAAGTATTCAATTATTCTTAATGCTGGAGCCATATTACGGGAAATGTTGATAGGCATTGATATTTTCCGATAAATAATGGCCTTAAATTTGGCACAATACAATGGGTGGCAACATTTGCAACGGTTATTGTAAATTCTTCGTAGCAGAATTGGCGCTAATATCCTTTTAATTTTAAGCAAAATGGATGTTCATAGTCCTAGTCTGTATATGATGAGAATCAATTTTTATTACATTTATATATTTTATACAGAAACGGAGAAAAAAGAGATTAATAATTTACCCGCTCCAATAAATTGTTGCTTCTTTGATATCCCGCCACTTAATTAACGTCTGACAGCAATGGAAAAGCCGTTGTCAAAATTATCGCGTTAAATTATGGTTACAAGCATGTTAACATCTATGATCGCCATAATTAACGGTATTTTCCGCTAGGGTGGTCCCAGCATAAAATGTCGTCACTTGGAATGCTTTTGATTTCTATGATATTTAATTCCGTTTTCCGTAGGAAAGAAATAACAGCACTCATGGATTAACCGTACAGATGGTGGGCCCATCGATATTATCGTGGAGGAGCTCAGACGAACTGAAGATGCCTAGATTACAAATACTATAAATTTAAGGTCATAGTCGCACTGCGAGACATAAGTGTACAACTGGATTCGGCTGAAAGTAGGAAACAAAACAAATTTGTTGACCACGGTGTGTCTTAACACTAGGTTCTCAGTCTATTCTGCTGCGTGCAGGAGAAAATCAAGTTTTGTTTTAGTAAATATAGTTTAATTTTCTTCCCTAATGGTAACACATAATACAAACAAATTGACGGATATGTACATAAATTTCAACTAATTTAGTTCAATAGTTCTAAAGCCAAATAACAGTGACAGCGGACACGAATCATTCTATATCTCCTTTAGATCATATAGATCCTCTTACAGAATCTTTTCTAATCACATTCAGATTTATTATATTCATACGTGTAGTAG
>JAXGGP010241940.1:0-10656 GCA_035584415.1 Eueides aliphera
TCAGGAACAGCTGTATAGGGGGCAAGGAGTTTATATTAAAGGAAAAAATGGAAAATTTGCCCAAAGCGAAGGCGCATGTAAAAAGGTAATTTTGCTATATCCCGCACATGACAGGGTAGGCAGAGGGGTCTTGGGAACCTAGTGTTAAGACAGTCCATTCCACTTCCGTTTCCCACTTTCCCCGAATTTGAGGAATTGATCGTTAAGTGGCGTAACTCACCGCCGCCCTTTTGCATTATGACCAAAGCGAAGAGATGAAATATTGAATATTTAAATAACAAATATTAAATATTTCAATTTCTCAAGTGGTGATCGAACCCACAACCTCTTGGTTACTGTCACACGCTAGTGCCGCTGCGCCAGAATTGCCCTTACCAACTTCAGTTATTATAATTAAGATTATCTTTATTACTAATTATAGTGATCCAAAAATAATAAATAATAGTAAAATCATATATATGAGTCACTCATCTGAAGTTAGTGATAATGCAAAATTTGATTAACAAAATACAGTAAACCCATTTGAGGTCAGTCGTGGCGCAGAGGTGATTAAACGGGACAGGTTTTAGAGTTCAAATACCTCACCAGAAATTGAAATATTTAATATTTTCAAATCAAAAATTTCATTTTTTAATTTTTTCGCTCTGGTAATAAGGCAAACCACGGCTTCAAGTACCACCTCAACACCCAATACGACAAATTCAGCGCAAAGTAAGAAACTGAAGTATACGAACATTAGGTTCCCAAGTTCCCTCTGCCTACCCTGCTGTGTACCGGACACTGAGTAAAACTGAAAAAAAAATGTAAATAATACGTAACTCAACGCTGCATTTTGCATAATTTAACCACAAAAATATAAGCAATATGAATATGTATATATTTGATTGGATTAAACAATGGTAGCGAGTTCAATACACAGTCAGGGTCAATATATATTTTTATTTTGATTGTATTGTAATTAAAGCGTTTACAATACAAACATAAAGCTTAAGTGCTGGTATTAGCCAATAATGATTCTACTAGTATTTTTAATTTTCTGTCTCAAATTAACGTGAATTCCGTACATAGTAGGGTAGACAGAGGGATCTTGGAAACTTATTTTTTGAGGAATTGCGTGTTGAGTGGCGGAACCCAACGCCGCGCTTTTGTCTTATTACCAGAGCGAAGAAATGAAAGATTAAATGTTTAAATTATAAATATTAAATTTTTCACTTCCTCGAGTGGGGATCGAACTCACAACCTGTTGGTTACAGTCACACGCTTGCGCCGCTGCGCCACAACAGGTCTATATAAAGGTACCCAAAAGGTACTTCCTATGTAATAGTTCTTCTCATAATAGAAATAAAACTTAATATAATACAATTGAAACGGAACCCTCCATTTTTTAACAGCTTCACGCTGTATCCCGCACGTAGTAGGCAGAAGGAACTTGAAACGTAGTGATAAGTCACTCAATTTCACCCCCACTTTGAGTAGCGGAAATCATCTCTGCATCTTTTGCCTTATTACCAGAACGAATAAATATAAATATTAAATATTTCATCTGAAACTATTAAATGTTTTGTACCTTCCACTGGGGATCGAATTCAAAACCATTCACAAACCTGTGCTCCTGCGTCACGACAGACCTCGTACAATTTTTATATGATTCTCAAAATTTATAATTTTTGTCTTACAGAATGGAGATTTTGGATAGATTGGTGCGAATTTCAATCCAAGGCTACTTCATGTGGTTTGTTATAAACACTGATTATTTCAAGGATATACTTGATTCTTTGTACAATTTGTTATTCAATAATGTTGTTTAATAAATATTTTGACTTTTTTATATTATTATTTGGGTTTTTTGTCTCTTTCCCTTTTATTTAAAGCTATTTTTATTTTTATTTAGTTCCGTAACTAAATAATAATAAAAATAGCTTTAAATTTACTGTTTGATTAACTTGTTGTCTGTCTAGCAAGCTAACACTTATTCGCTCTGGTAACCAGACAAAGCGCTGCGTTGAGTTACGCTACTCAACACACAATGTGGTGAACTATATAAAGTGCTGCCTACCCAGCCATGTGCGGGCAAAGGAAACGGCCAGTGAGTCTCTTATTAGCTGCAGACTCAAACTTAACTTAGCTTTACGCTGTATCCCGCATGAGGCAAAGGGAACCTAATGTAAAGACACTCCGTTCCACTTCCATTCCCCACTTTCCGCCTAATGTCAGGTTCCGCATAATACGTGTTGAGTGGCGGAACTCAAATACCAGGCTGCAAATCCTAGGTCATAATTTAAAATACGTGACATGATTCTAGAAGCGATATTTTGCTGTCACATAGGAACTTGGGAAACTCCGTTCTGTTCAAATAACATTTCATACAACTACGTACACAAAGGTCCGAAAAGAAAGATGATAGAATAACGTATTTTTACTGATGAGGAAACTTTTACAATTGAGCAATATTTTAGCAATCAAAATGCTTTATGCACGGCAGATATTTATGTTAAAAGCTCTTAAGAAGCTTCCCAATTAGTCGACAAATTCAAATATTTTTATTCAAAATCAGAACTATCAAGCTTCATTTTTTAGACTTTAAACAACTAACATTTTTTGTGTCCTTATCATTTTAAAATTAACGAAGTAAATATCATCAGGGAACAATTCTATATCATGCCGCCTTCCATCTAAATAAGGCAAAAAAGGACCAAAAATAGACCCCTGTGGAACCCCCATTGATTAGAAACCTAATAGCTTTATGACCAATACTTAGTGCTGCACACAATCAAATACCTTGGATAAGCCACAGGACCTGCCATACTGTGATGTTTCCTAAGCCTCATAAAAACTCTTTAAGAGACCTATACCGGCGTTAGTAGTAGAGCGACTCTTAGTAAAACCATACTGTTTATAATGCATAAGTTTATGTGAAATAAAGTGCATTAATTAAGATCTAGGGCCAATTAAAAAAAATACTGAATGAAGAATGTCCATATTCACAGATTGAAAATAGTTAGGATCTGATGAACTAATTTTCAATAAAAAATATAAAGATGTAACAACATGAAATTAGCTGTAAGAGCAAAATGTCTGCTCACCTCTCCCTACTCTGCTATAAGCGTGATATACCGTGAATGTAAAAAAAATAAAACAACGCAATGTGAAATCTTCAGTCGTGACATCAATTCAAAGTTTTTTAGGCCAATACTTACGCTATACCTCACTATTTGGGTCTCGGAAAAACAAAGGGTTACCAAATCTTAATTTCATTAATTATGAAACAAATTGTCTGTGACAGACTGACGAATGGATGAACATATATAAAAATATAATATCACTAGAATTATAATGGTTGAGGCCGGTAATGGCACACAGTGGCCCAGGCGAACGGCACTAAATTTGACAGATGAAATAATTAATACTTAATGTCACTTCGATGTAGTAAAGGGGCAAAATGCAGCGTCAAAATCCAACACTCAACACACAAGGCCTCAAATTCGACGGATAATGGAGAATGAAAGTGTCTTAACAGAAATGGAGTGTCTTAACACTAGGTCTCATACATTCCCATGTGCGGCATATAGCGTGAAGCTAAAAAATAATAATACCGGTACAGCTTAAATTTACGTGTGGCTTCGCCTGCATGGCTATTTTGAGTGATTTACACATTTTAAATATCTAAAATATCTCTTAACGCATATGCAGTAGATTATATCGAAAGGATTAACGTGAATACAGTCTTCATTAAAATTGACTACCTATCCGACACAACTTTTTTTTCACTTTAGATCATCTCTCATAACACTAAATAAACTCCTCAAGTTTGTGATACAAATTCAGTAAAAATAACGAGACCTGTCGTAGCGCAGGGGCACAAACATGTGGCTGAACCGATCTCCACTCGAGGAAATGAAATATTTAATATTTATTATTTTCATATTTTTTATTCTGGTATCAAGACAAGCGCGGCATTGAGTTCTGCCACTTATCATTAAATGCCTCAAATTCGGCGTAAAGTGGAGAACGGTACAGAGTGTCTTAACACTACGTTCCTAAGTTCCCTCTACCTACCCTGCCATGTGTGGGATACAGCGTGAAGCTAAGTACAAAACGAAACATCTATTTATTGAAACAACATGTCTGTGTGAAAGTACCTTTATTGAATAATTATTTTTTTAATGTCATTCACTAATAAATAAAATTATTTAGTTAGTGGATCGATTCAGTAAGGAGCTATTGTGTTTTTATTCGGTTCATGTAAGTTCTTTTTAAAAATATAATATTTTTAAATATATAAAGGTGAACTCGTACTGCAATGTCAGAGTTGTTTCCCCGCTCTAGATAGAACACGGCGTTGAGTTCCGCCACTCAACGCGCAATGTCTCCAAATCGGATGATATGAGGATGTATGTAACATATTAAAAACTACTAAACCGATTGCGATGGCACTTGGACAATTCCATAAGTTGAATTATAGTTTATTTCAAACGTTTTGTTGAATTATAGCGCGTGATTCTGGCTTAGAATAAGTTCACCCTGGTATTGATGGTGTCGTAAGTGGGGACTAATGTACGTGTGGGAGACTCACGTTGTCAGCAATGACAACACGCATGGGCAGACTCGACCGGATCATTATCACCCCCAGCATCATGAACTTATGGTTCAAATCAGCAAAAATTTAGGTTACACAGTCCATTTATCGAGAAAAACTATGCTAAGCTAGTAAATACTAAGCTAGACTAGCTAGCTAACTAAGGCAGGGCTGCCGATATTACATTTGTTTGTTTGTGCTGATATTACATTTGTTTCAGAAGCAATCATGACATTCTTAGAGGATCGAGACTTTGACGATGTGCCCACAATACCAGAATATTACAAAGGGAAAACGATTTTCATAACTGGTGGATCTGGTAAATTATTTTTCTTTATTTATAGAAGCCTATCGTATGGGTTCAAGCGTGTTATTGTAAACGAAATAATGTGTGTGTTTGATTCCTACTCGAGGAAATGAAATATTTAATGGACACATTAGTGAGAGATTATCATCACGCACTACAGTTATCGAAACATGGCGCTGTTGTGCTTAGGCAGGAACTTCGGCCAGAGTGTGATACGCCGAATCCACCGGCATATTGCACTCATATATTTTCTTTGTGGTTCCTGTCGATGTTCGTTCACCTCGAACTAGCGAGTAATTCCACTTGTAACTCCCAAGGAGGATCGTCTGCCAGCAGAGTAGCCGCCATTCAAGATACCTTACGGTAAACATGAATAGCTCTTACCGCTATAACCTACTGTGCCTTTCGGAATTGAGTCCTATAATGAGCAGTGAAAGAACCTCCACACGGGAGCCACACCACCCACACGGGAGCATCGTATAGTACCACGGATTTCAACGCGGTGCAAGAGTGGGCAAAGTGCGACGCAAACGGCCATCGAGCCTGTACCTTCACCTCATGCAGCTGAATGCGAAGTGGCTCCACGGGGAGGTACCTTACGCTGGTCTTGATATAGAGCCTCCATTATCGAACTGAAAACGCGGTGAATTGTTAGCTCAGCCAAACTGTTGTAATACAATCCCTGGATGGCGACTAGAGTGTCATCAGTAGTATCGGTAGGACACACCATAGGAGCCAATCGTATCAATGATTTCACAGTACCGGGCCTTAAATCGACCCCTATGGATCCCCAAAACCAACTCTTTGACGACCAATATGTGCGTCCCTCCTCTTCTAACCATTCTATCATCTAGGTAGTCATTTAATAGCCGCCGAGATAGAGAGGCACATCATTCTCGTAATTTCTCGAACGGCAAGCTATTAAAAGCGTTGAACACATTTATCGATAAAGCGAGGAGAACATATGCTATAGCGGTCACCCAAATATTTAAGGCATCGAAAGTTCAGTGACCAGCCCGAAATTAAAACTTAACCTTCGACAGACTCGGACCTACCTCCTCTAGACGCTGAATAAGACGCCGATTACCAGAGCAAAGGAGACTATTATGAGAATATTGTGTATTTCATTTTCTTATGTGCGGATTGAACCCACAACCTATCGCGGTTACAATCACACGCTTCTGTCCCGGTACCACGACAGGCCTCGGGATATATTATAACATTACAAATATTGTTCGTATAAATGCAGTAAGTTTTTTAATATTATTGCTTCTACTCATAAAGGTTAATAATAACAATTTTCATTCAAAATAATTTACATATGGATTATGCTGGTCATACTAGAGGTCAAATATACAATTTTGTGAATAATACCAACTTTAAATCTAAAATAGAGAAAAATTTTACTTTCATACGTAAAGTATTTAAATGCTTATTGAAAAAAAAAACTAGAGAAGAAAGTGTGTTGACACTAGGTTCTTTCTATATATATGTGTCCTAATTAAATGTTTTTTTTTTTAAGAAATAAATCCTATTACATATTTACAATGTCGGGGCCAATCTTAACGGGCACGAGCTTGTTACTTAAAAGGCGAAAGGTTTTAAGTAACAGTCTTGTGGGTTCGATCCTTATACGAGAAATGGAAATATTGAAATTTTTAATTATACTTGTTTTGGTAAGCATTGATTTCCATCATTTAATTAAGACACAATCCGCCAAAATGCGGAATACGGATAACCGCGTCACGCATAACACAAAATTTTCAGATTCCTCCTATTTGTGGTAGACAGACAAAATATCAATTAACGTTCCTTGATTTTTCAAGGTTAATGATCTATATATGTATGAAAAATATTTGAAAGAACCCACAATCAAATAATAGTAGGAATTTTAAACATATATGAGGATATATCAAAGGCTGACAAAAAAATGCCAAGTGAGCAATCTCTTCTAGGAAACCTTGGTACAGAGGAGAGAATAAATTAAATCGAGAGAAATGTACTGAGTGCATCTAAGTAACACCAGCATTGCCAAAGGAGGGGTAACAGGAATCACTTACGTAAATCGGAAGCAAAATAAACAGAATTCGAATACTTAGCAAAACATTTTCTGAATAATTTTGTTGACGAGTTTACAATATACTGATTGTTTGTCATTTAAATTATATTTGTATGAGAATAGGTAATGACGTTTACAAAAAAGGTAGGTAGGTAATATATTAAGGTTAATTCAACTTTTTCTTGAATATCATTCCAAAATATAGATTTTGAACTATTATAGAATAGTTCAAATTGTTCTTTCTAGTAATGATTAGTTTCAACATAATTACTGCCGAATGTAATGCTATAAAATTTTTAAGCGTTTAGTAGCATTTCGTTTGGCTTATACTCTTTTAAGATCGTTCTGTAAATTGTTATCGTTATCGTTGAAATCATTGATTTTTTTTAAAAAATCATAAAAAAGCTAGTCATTAATAAAGATGTCAAACAACAAGGGCCCTAAGTGCAAGCCCTGGTCCAGATATTATTTTAAAGTTACCAGATTTCTTTCTATTTTTTAAATGTGATTGAACAATGCTGATAATTTAAAAAGTGGGATATCAGTTTTATATTAGGTAAATTACATCGAGTTTTTTTTATGATTTTGAATGCCACAGTGCAATTTACTAATTTTATCATAATTGATTTACCGTTAATAAAAATGTGGTGATAACTTTTGAATTCGGCATATTTAGCGAGAGAATAGGTATAAGATGGTATTTCTCTATTCACTATTTTGTTTGGAGATACACCGACTGGTTCTCCTTTATATTGGTCTAAGTGTTTTAATTTATTTAAAACAACATACATCTCTTTTATAGATAATAATCTACAATTTTTTATGCTTTATGCATCTAAGACTTTCGCACATGTCTATCGCTCCTCAAAATTTAAAGTACATTTAGGTCTCTTGAATTAATTATGACAAAGCCAAATGTCATCTGCGAGTGCAGGGTAATTGTTATGAACAAGGAAATAATTTTTATAGTTAAAATTAGGTTTATAAATTGTATTTTACAAAATTATTCTTGATATCTAAAAATTATCACTATCAAGGCAACCGATAATTTTTTAGGCAAAGCGCGGCGTTGAATTCAGCCGCTCAACACGCAATGCCTCAAATTCCGGCGGATAGTAGGGAACGGAAGAAGTGGAACGGAGTGTCTTACCACTAGTTCCCTCTGCCTACACTGCTTTGTGCGAGATACAGCGTGAAGCTAAAAAAAATAAAATCTTATAGTGGGTGTGCGGGTCTATACGACTCATTGTCTTAGTTGGTGAATCAGTTGTTATATCAAAAATTGTAGCGATGCAAAACATTAGATCTTTAATATAATTTTGTTGATTTTATTGACATAAATTGACCACGAAAAAATCTATAAGATATTGTACCAAAGAAGAATTTTTGATATCCATTATTGAACACCATGTAGCATAAGTTAAAATCTTCGATATTTTGTGTAGTATAATGTAGTATTTCCGAAACTCGATTGAAATTATTTATATATTTTTCCAAGATAATATAATAAATTCTAAGCAGAATTGTAAAAAGATTTATTGTACGAATTTTATTACAAATAAGCTGACAGATCCTCGCAAGAACCTCTCCCAGTATTCGACGGAAATCACCAATCCATCTCCAATCTCTTTTATAAACAATACAAATAACACTAAGCAATTCAGAATTTAGTTAAAACAATTATATAATAATTATAACAACTTAAATTACCATAGGAATCATGTGTCTTTGTATCAAAATCTGATACGTTCCAATAATAAATATTTGTTGTACACATTTTTTGGATGGTATATAGGAATGCATGCTTTATGTTAGCGTAAATATTAAGTTACTGCTTCATTTAGAAAATCCATGACATTAATAGTGTAGCCAATTAAAATTGATTACTGCTGCTAAAAGTTGGTCGCGTACCAAGTGAGAACTATAATAGGTCTTGATCGGGTCGGTTTTGCATTTATTTTTTCAATACAGTACGCAATTTTATTATTATATTAAGTTTTACAGATATTGAAAGTCGTTTAACTATAGTAATACACATACACACACACACAAACACACACACACACACACACACATACACACACACACACACATTTCCATTTTTAATTCTAGTACTCAGGTACACACTGTATCCGTTCCACTTCCGCTTCCCACTTTCCGCCGAATTTGAGGCATTGCTTGTTGAATGGCCGATCTCACGCGGGGCGCCGGGCAACTTTTCACAACTACGGTCATTCACACAGTTACGCACCCTTGCACCCTTGCTCCACGACTGGTCTCTCTATATATATAATTATTGTAGAATAAATTTAATTAATACGAATTTTTTTTAAGGATTCATGGGAAAAGTGTTACTGGAGAAACTATTATATTCCTGTACCGATCTTGATAGAATCTACTTGTTGTTAAGAAATAAAAAGGGAGTACCACCAGAACATCGATTAGCTTCAATTTACAAATCTCACGTAAGTATGATGGTTTTTTCTTTAGTTTCACGCTGTATCCTGTATGTGACAGAGTCCCAAAAAGAATTTGGAAACCTAGTGTTAAGACACTCCGCTCCTCTCCTCATTTTTACCTTGAATTTAAGGTGTTGTATGTTGAGTGGCAGAACCTATGTGTTTATATCATAAAACACATAGCGTATAAACACATTAATTCTACTGAGTGGAAATGCAAGGTACAAATTGTCATGTTAAGCACGAGCCGTGATACACTGAAAAGATTTTTTTTTTTTTAGCTTCACGCTGTTCCCACACAAGGCAGGGTAGGCAGAGGGAACCCGGGAACCTGGTGTTAAGACACCCCGTTCCACTTTCCATTCCCCACTTTCGGCCGAATTTGAGGCATTGCGTGTTGAGTGGCGGAACTCAACGCCTCGCTTTGTGCGTTATTACCAGAGCGATGAAAACATTACATATTTTAGTTGAAAATATTAAATAAAATAATATATGAAAAGAAAATTAAATGTCAAATACAGGTTTAAACTATTTCACGTTAACTTTTATGAAAGAATTTCTTCATTTTTCAGTGCTTCGATCGACTTCGCAATGAGAAGCCCGGTGTTTTTGAATCAAAAGTGTTTTTTATAGCTGGAGACGTTAGTGAAATCGCTTTGGGTAAGATTTTTAAACTTATTAGTGTCTTACAGGGAACTTAGTGTCTGAACAGTATATTTCAGGTTCCCTCTGCCTCCCTTGAATGTACGTATGTGTTCCCACACACGTGCAGCGTACAGCGTGAAGCTAAGAACGGAAAAGTTAATAAAATGATCGCTCAGACAGGAAACGTTTTTACAATTGTAACTTTTCATATATATGTATAGCGCAATCACTTTTTTCTTAATAATTTAAATTTTTTATTTTACTCTTAGAAACTTCTTATTTAGGAAACGTATAAGAATTTGAAAGTAACGGGAATCGAACCCGCGCCTCTAGGATTTGATTCCAATTTTTTTAATTAGTCTATAAGCTTCAGCCAGAGGTGACTTTGGAACTCGAGGTTAAGATACGACTCTCCGCTCTCTTCTTTCCACTGAATTTGAGAAATGACGGGTAGTGTGAGGTAGCGGAACTCAACACCGCTATTGCCTCACTAATAGAAGGAAACATAAATGTGATGGAAATTAGGCCAAGCCCGGCGTTGAATCCCGCCACTCAACACGCAATGCCTCAAATTCCGGCGGAAAGTGGGGAACGGAAAGCGGAACGGAGT
>JAXGGP010242095.1:0-10646 GCA_035584415.1 Eueides aliphera
TTCGCAGCGCACGCAACAGAAGCCCTTAAGGATGAATAATTTACCCCGTTTTTTCCACATTTTCTATTATTTCTTCGATCCTAATAGTTGCAGCGTGATGTTACATAGCCTAACATTAGCCTTCCTCGATAAATGGTCTATTTAACACAAAAAGAATTTTCTAATTCGAACCAGTAGTTACTGAGATTAGCGCGTTCAAACAAACAAACTCTTCAGCTTTATATATTAGTATAGATTATAGGATATTATTGCATATTGTTCGATTATAACTGAGAACGTACCCCTCTAGCATTAATGTGTAAATATTGCCTTATTATATAGGCGTGTAGTAGAATTAGAAATAATGATACTAACTATTGTAGTTAAGTATGTAGAAAAATTGATATATTAATTTATTTTTGTCTCAAATCAGTTAACTTATCTGTTTATCAATTGTTACTGTAACGTTTATTTCTTAATCTCATCATTTCTTTTTTTTTTATAGCTTCACGCTGTATCCCGCACAAGGCAGGGTAGGCAGAAGGAACCCGGAAACCTGGTGTTAAGACACCTCGTTCCATTTTCCGTTCCCCACTTTCCTCCGAATTTGAGGCATTGCGTGTTGAGTGGCAAAACTCAACGCCGCGCTTTGCATTATTACCAGAGCGAAGAAATGAAAACATTAAATATTTAAATTGAAAATATTAAATATTTCATTTTCTCGACTGGGATTCGAACCCAGAACCCGTCGGTTACAGGCAGCGCTTGTGCCGCTGCGGCCACGAAAGACCTCTTAATCTCATCTTGTTTGCTAAATAACTGATAGTTCGATGATTCATCTTTGAGTGACAGTATCTTACCTTTATCATCTATGATTCAACGCAAGCAACTGAGGAATAATTTGATAATTATATCTGTAAAATACTAGCCTCTGACACCCTATCGATATTTAAAAAACAAAACGATGGTCTAATGAGAATGGGCTTAGAAACGTGGTGTTTTAGAGGGCCGTGTCCATACTAGAAGATTTAAAAGTTACTATAAAGTCAAAAAAGTACTTACACAAATAAATTTCATGTCGAGGGGGAAACCCCTAGAAGATATTGCTTGATATGCTCATGCCAATGCGTCAGATTTGCCCACTTTACCAGAAAAACGTGCCTAAAATAGTTGCGAAAATATACATAGTTTATAGGCAAGGGATCTTGGTAACCTAGTGTTAAGACACTTCGTTCCACATCACGTTTAAATTTGAAACAATTCCGCCGAATTTGAGGCATTGCATGTCGAGTGGTGGAACTCAACGGTGCGCTTTTTGCCTTGTCACAGAGCGAAGAAATTAAACACTAAATATTTAAATTGAAAACATTAAGTATTTCATTTCTCGAGTAGAGATACGCACAACCTGTCAGTTACACGGCGAGTGCAAAACTCTAATAGTAAAAAATGCTTTTAAATGTAACTAGCCGTTCTTGTGATTTGCATGTGTAAATGGAAAGACAAACACACACTTACATCACTGATCAACAAGCTCTTTATTTTAAAACTCTTATTTTCGAAACTATCTCTGAAAGTCTCGTCTTCTCGTGCAATGTGATTTCATTGAAAACTACAGTTTTGTTGTACAAGATGCTGCCCAATCGTTCCATTGGAACAATGAACAAGCGAGGCTCTTGACATCTGTGTTTTATTATAAAACACAGATGTCAAGAGCGTCGCTTGGCCCGAAGCATGATCAACAGGAAGGCTAGAGAAACTGTTGCTACAAGGAGTTTCTTCAGGTGAGAGGGGATCATGGGTGGTGGTTGTACTTGGCTCAGCATTAGAGAATCTGCTAGTAAATTGGGTTGGGCCTAGTGTGGTTCCAAATCAGTTGTACTTTTCTTGTCATCTGCAGTAAATAACGAAGGAAGTGATGATGATTTGGGACTGTTCACAAAGAAGTAACATTTACTGATGTTGATGCCTGGTTACTCACATTAACATAGTCATTGGTAGTATATTTCTAACATGAGACCCGGATACGTCATGGCGCCGGGGGTTAGCCGGATTGCAGGTCAAATCACGCATATCTTTTCCCATTATTCATAAAAAAGGGAGGTTGAGCTAAGTAGCTACAGTACTTGCCCAAGGCACTGAACACAAACTTTTAGATGGGATTTAATCCCTCTCGGCTTCTGTTAGCCGCCATAGTGTCCTATGGGATCAGGTTATTCAGAATCCTATCGCCCTTCTGGCCCTAAGGTAATTCAAAATAACAGGTAAAGTATTAATAATAATTTAGTTGGGCTTATATCTCCATATCGGTAGAATATGAAAAGTATTAAAAAATCTTGGTGTGATTAGACAGAATCGGTATATGAGGACATGTGAAAATAATTTTATAGTATTATTAAATAGGGAAGCCAGAAGGAACCCTTATTATTATTTATATATTACAATTATTTTATTGTTACTGCCATCAAGAAGTTACGGCTTTATGTTGCTTCAATTTAAAATATCTAAAATATAAGGAAACAGATTTTCATACAGCACGGAAAAATAAATGTTATAGTTTTAAGCAATATTCAAAATTATTTTCTTTTCAAATAAAAAGTGTGATCTCAATCCTTAACATATTAAAAAAAACTATTATTGATTGGCCTTAATTGGTACAAGAAATAAATAAGCACACCATAAATACGCAATTAAAGAGAAATTTAAAATTATTATTAAATTAATAATTATATAATCATTAATAAACAGGCCTGTCGTGGCGCAGCAGCACAAGCGCTACCTGTTACCGACAGGTTTTGGGTTCGATCCCTAGTCGAGAAATGAAATATTTAATATTTTCAATTTAAATATTTAATGTTTTCATTTCTTCACTCTGGTAATAAGGCAAAGCGCGGCGTTGAGTTCAGCCACTCAACACGCATTGCCTCAAATTCGGCGGAAAGCGGGGAACGGAAAGTGAAACGGGGTGTCCTAACACCAGGTTTCCGGGTTCCCTCTGCCTACCCTGCCTTGTGCGGGATACAGCATGAAGCTAAAAAAAAAAACAAATAAATAAATAAATAAACATCGTTATCAAAAAGCGCTGTAGTATAAAACATGGTGCTCACATATCGTGTAATCAGTTCTATAAAGACACTTGTCATTCAGTAGCTGAAAATTTTATTTGTGTTTTATTTACTCATAGTAATTTTGAAAAAAAAAAAAAAAACTAAGACGTGTTTAAACAATAAAATTTAAATAAAAAACAAAAACAAAAAATAACTGGTCTTGAAGATATCTTAAAGTACACTGACGTAAGTTGAATTGTTGAACTTTTTTTTTATTTTGTGTATTTAATGATGCAGTGAAGACAGTGTTTTACAAAACACTAACTTTAAAAACGTATAAAAATTTGAACAAAGCGAGATTTGAAACCGTCCAAATCCCGTTTTTAAAATTTTTATACGTTTTTAAATTTAGGATTTTTCTTTCGTAAGTATTATAGCACTGAAGGTAACATATGCTTAATCGTATTATTATCTTAACAATAATATTATTATACTAGCTGACCCGGTCAACGTTGTTGCGCCATAAAAATCGAAACATGTTAAATTTGTTTAACCCTTATAACTTAGGAGTTTATAACTTAGGAGTTTGAAAAGTATTATATATAGTAGCCGTATTCATTTAAATCGAATGGTGATAAGGGCAATATTGTTTTAAATAAAATATTTGTGATGAATAACGTATTTATTTGGATATGAATTGTTTATAAAAAGTTTGGTTAGCATAAAAGCTAATCTTCAAATAGACACATATGCTGTCGCGGGCTTTTTTTTAGAACATTTAAGAGAGAACAATTCTGTCGTACATAATTTTTGTAAAATTAACAGTTTACGTAGCGGAAACTCTCAATTAGGAAAAAAAACCCGATTTTGAAACATTCTTATTTGGTGCGGTCCTATTAGTCTTAGCGTAATGATATATAGTCTATAGCCTTTCTCGATAAATGGGCTATCTAAGACTGAAAGAATTTTAGAAAAAATCGTACCAGTAGTTCCTGAGATTAGCGCGTTCAAGCGAACAAACAAACAAACTCTTCAGCTTTATAATATTAGTATACATTATCAAACCCACCTCACGATCTGTTCTTTCTATTTTGTGGCTTTTCTACTTTTTTCTGTATAAAATGAGATACAAATATGAGTGTAATAACTTTTTTGCTACAAATTTCTCACTTTAGAACTTTTTTTGAGTTACTTATTTTGTAAGTTTTTAATGCGTGCCACATTTTGTACCTGTAGGTATCTCATCGACTTAGAAGTTTGATTAAAATATTGTATTAATTTCAAGTTAATACCACTATATGGTGTTAACAGGAAGATGGACAACAAAGTGATCCAATATGTTCCGTATTTCTTTTGATGTATTCCGTTCCGTTTTTCCTTTGTGGAACTCTAAAATACATTTGATCTCATTTTCACGCGACAGCAACAAAGATACTTTAAATAAAGTCATAACTTTTGTCGATCACGAACAATTTATATGAGATGCGCTCTATCTATCTTATCGTATCTATTTTGGGACGTTTATTGATCTAATATGGCCCGAAATTGTGATTTTTAACGTTTTGTCTGTTTGTCTGTGAAAATTAAGAAACGGCTAATTAGATTTAAATACATTTTTTACTATTATAGTGTCGCATATGCTGTGTAACTGACAGGTTGTGGGTTCGAGCCCCCACTCGAGGAAAATAAATAGATATTTAATATTTTCGATTTAAATATTTAATGTTACATTTTCTTCGCTTTGGTAATAAAGCAAAAAAGTAGAGTTCCGCCACTCAACACGCAATGCCTCAAATTCGACGGAAAGTGGGGAACGTGAAGTGCAAAGGAGTGTCTTAATACTAGGGTCCCATCTGCCTACCCTGCCATGTGCAGGATACAACATGAAGCTATGTATATTTTCACAACTATTTGAGGAACGTTTTACTTCTCATTGTCCTACAGTCCTGGAAATGGTAAAGTGGGCAAATAAGACTTATTGGCATGAGGGTATCAAGCAATATTTTTAGGGGGAGACTGGACTTGAAATTTGTTTGTTTAAGGTTTTATTTGACTTTAAAATATAACTTTTTAATTTTTTGGTATAGGCACGGCTCTCTTAAACCCCTCGCCTCTACGCCCATTTTCTTTAAACTATTGTTTTTTAAATATCAGTAGCATGTCAAAAGCTAGTTGTTTAAAGATATAATTATCATATTCTTCCGCATTTGCTTGCGTTGAATCATAGATGATACAGGTAAGTACTAGATACTGTAACTGATTTCTATCTCAAGAATGATCAATCATCAAACCATCAGTAATTTAGCAAACAAGATGAGATTTAGAAAAAAAGAAACACCAACATGTACAGGAAATTGTGACTAAAAAAAGTATTTTCAAGATTTTCGCCTTATTGTGTCGGTTAAGTTAACCATATTTTATAAAAAGACCATAGTTAAATAGAACGTTACGGGACATTTGTCGAGATGATAGTCCAATGGGCAATATTAAGATTTTTTTCTTAAGTGATTTAATACAAACAGCCAGTTTTTAAAAGACACCTTTTTTAAATATTATTACTTATTCATGGCCCTATTTCGAAAATCTTTGATAATCAATGCCCTTTATAATAGCCCAGTTAGGTAGTTGTTCAAATTCTCAAAAAAAAAAAACAGTTCTTTTTTTAGCTTCACGCTGTATTCCGCACAACGCAGGGTAGGCAGAGGGAACCCGGGAACCTAGTGTTAAGATACTCCGTTCCTCTTCCGTTCCCCACTTTTTTCTTTGCAGAATTTGAGGCATTGCGTGTTGAGTGGCGGAATTCAACGCCGCGCTTTTGTATAATTTCCAGAGCGAAGAAATGAAATATTAAATATTTAAATTGAAAATATTAAATATTTCATTTCCTCGACTGGGAATCGAACCCAAAACCTATCGGTTACAGTCTACACAAAATCTGAAATGTTATCGAAAATTGGGGAAGGTCTCCTTCTTGAAGAGAATAGTCAGTTCACAATTAGTTCATTTTCTCATTTCATTAGCAGGTAGCGGTCTCCCTGCTCACAAAATAATAAAGTAGATTTTTCGATAATGCTGATGTGAAATTTGACTCCGCCAAAATAATGCGTTGGAACCCGACTTATAGGCGAAGTGTTTCAAAGAATTTTTATTAATGTTTGTACATATATACCTAAAAATTTTCCGATTAACATACTCGATTTCCTGTGAAAACTTACTTCGCAACGACAATCAATAGGTCAAAGTGGCAAACGCCTTAAGCCGCGCGTCATCTTTAGACGACAACACAAGGTATACAACTAGTCCTTTAGGACTGGTTGTTTTACCCATGGAAAGCTTTTCTGGAGAGACAGTCTAACCCAGAATCTTGCATTTACTACAGCAAGTTTATGCCTGAAAATCTGAAATAAAATCGTTAAATATGAAAATATCTACATAATGCAATTTCTTGTTACAGGCTGTGACAAGTTAACAGTATTCAACCAGTAGTTAATATAAAAAAGTTACTTAGTTATTTTCTTTAAATATTTTATACTGACAAAATGATTAAGTGGTGGGATTTGACTGAAGGTAAATATATTTATTAAGAGCATAGGCGAACTTATATGTTATGTATCTCTTTTCCATGAAATAGAATAAACAGAGGCCTAATTCTTCGAGCTATGATATCAACGTACGGTATCATTCAACATATTGGAAGGGGGAACTTGACGTCGCCCTTTTTCTTGGAGGAAATGAAAATAATTAAATGCAGTTTTTATTAAAGGAAATCGTAACTATTTTCTATTCAACACTAGGCTTAATCAGTGCTAAACGATTCTGAACATTTGATAGCAATACTTATAACTATATTTTTAAAGTGAAACTTTAAGAAATTGATAAAAAAACTTTCGGAAAAATATTTATGTTTATTTTTGCAGCCAAAGAAAAGGTAGCATCATGGATAAACAAAAAGACGTTCAAGCCTGAAATATTGCGAGGCTTCATAATGGGCATTACTTCGACAGCTACTTTAGGAGAGATCTGCGTTTATAAATTAATTATGCAGGACATAAAGATTGGTGAACTGCCGTTGTATACGACAGGTATGTTTTAATTGTACATTTAAGTGTATATAAGACGGTCGAAATAGTGAATAACATTATTTTTTTCAATCTGATAACAATCCCGGTCGGAAAAATGAATTACAATTTTTTTTTATTTCAAGTAACAAGGTAAATTCATTTCTTTGATTCCCACTGGAAGGAATCACTTATTTTCATTCCTTGTTCCGGTAACAAGACAAAGGGCAAGATTAGCAAACAGTCAATGACTCAAAAGTTGGACACAAAGTGGGGAACATATTATCTAAACCCTACATGTCACGCCTGTAGCAGAGGGCTATTTAATTTAGTTATAATTTAATTTAGTTAGTTTACTCGATACACAGTACTTATGTGCCTACTGATATTACCTCATCTAGTAGTATATAAACCACCAATGCAATTAACCTTAAATTTACCTAAGAAGCAGCGCAATGTATAAGGTTTGTGATTAAAGCGGTTGATTTGTTCAGGAACTATGACAACACAGTCAGACAGACCTGTCCCGAAACAAGAAGCAGTGTTATAAGTTTTACCTTAAAAGATCTAGCTTATACTTTTTTGTGTCGGGACTCATAAATAAACTTAATTTTACTTACTGACTTTCACGCTATATCTCGCAAACGGCAGGGTGGACAGAGGGAATTTGAGAATTTAGTGTCAAGACACTCCATTCCACTTGTGTTCCCCATTTTTCGCCAAATTAGTGGCAGTGATGAACGCTGCGCTTTGCCTTGTTACCAGTGCGAAAAGATGAAAACATTAAATATTTAAATTCAAAATATTAAATACTTCATTTCTTCAAGTGGAGGTCGAACACACAACCTGTCGGTTACAGTCACACGCTTGTGCCGCTGCGCCACGACAGCACAATTTTGACAAATTTTATGCCATAGTTTTAATTTTTTAAGTACCTCATTCAATCCTCATCCTTTAATTTAGGTGATGTTTATAAAAAAAATATTTATTGTCAGTACTCCGATTTTATGATCAGCGTAAGGTTACACCGCCGAACAACCAACGAATGAGGAAACTTTTTTCTTAAATTTTTCGAGATTTTGTCTGTCTTTCTGTTTAATCAATTATTATTATATTCATTTTCAGACATACTAATCTTAGCGTTATCAGTGTTTGAAGCTTTAATTGCTCCTTTCGTCGCTTGGTGGGGTTTCCGGAAACGACGATTGACGCTCCTCACTTACGCATCCGCTGTGTTGCTGTGTTCATTTTCCTGGTTTTTCTTGCCAAACGTGGATGGGAATAAGGAATCTAGTAAGTTTTTAACATAAAGAATATATCCAATTATTTTGGTTTTATTTCCAGCTTTACCATGTATCCCGCACATGGGAGGGTAGGCAGTAGGAAATTGGGATTCTGGAGTTATAACAATCTGTTCCCAATACGATACTTTTGTTCTCCAATTTTCTCAACTCAACGCCGAATTTCATTGCTTACGGTACGCCTTAATCATTTTTTTTAATTACACCATTACTTTTAAGATAATATCTATACATTGAAACATTCAAAACTAATTTTCAGTTCAATGAATACAAGTTTTGTAGCAATTTCATCGTCGTGGTTGTGATATTTTTATTGTCGTAGCTTTCTTATTTTTTAACCGATTCAAAAAACAGACAAACATACTAAAATCTCCTTGCACAACCAGAGAGGCTTCAAATATGTAATAATTCCTCTTATTTTCTGTATCTTTAATTTTCATTGCATCGTGTACATTACCTTTAAGAAATACAAATTCAATAATTAGAAATAAGGTTAATTGCATTGGTGGTTTATATACTACTAGACGAGGTAATATCAGTAGGCACATAAGTACTGTGTATCGAGTAAACTAACTAAATTAAATTATAACTAAATTAAATAGCCCTCTGCTACAGGCGTGACATCTAGGGTTTAGATAATATGTTCCCCACTTTGTGTCCAACTTTTGAGTCATTGACTGTTTGCTAATCTCTACGCTGCCCTTTGTCATCGTGTACATTGCTTTTAAGAAATCCCTTATCCATCCAATTTTAATTTTTAAAATTTTTGAAAAAATACTTAATGCACGACTTTTTAACTATTGTTAACTATCTAATTATTTAATTTTAAGTAATGAATACTGCTTTAAAAGAGGTAAATCAATAGTCAATCCATTTTGAAATTTATCGAACTCATTAGCGAATGATTCTAAAAAGATAAACGGTATACAGTTGGCTATCTAGACTTATCTAAGGCTTTTGGTACTTTTTCTGTTTCGAGGCAGGAGGTATAAATTAAGGGAAATGGGCGTAAGAGTTATAGCAAGTGATATACTTAAGTACTACCCCACTGATAGCTCTCAGTGCATTGTTGTAAATAGTCATTAGTAAAGACGAAATTTCATGTTTTGTGTCCCTCAGGGCGGTGTTCTAGGACCTACCTTATTCCTTTTTTATATAATGACACAACATCTAACATAATGCAATATCACAAGCACACACATTATGACATATTGACACACTGCGTGTGTCACACAACTTTAATCTATTTTTATCATAATTAAAAAAAACGTATATTTTCTGTTGTAAGCTGAATTTTAGTTTTATATTTTCATCATTGGAAGTCGGTGTTGGTTTTTTTTTCTATAATTATGTGTTGCATACTTTTTCAGAAACTTGCAAAGTAACAAATGAAAACCCGATCGGATATGAAGGCATGACCGTCCGCTCAGCGATCCGACTTGTGATGTTGACGTGCACCTCGGTAGCCTTTGTTATGAGCCGCGTCAGCTGCTGGAGCCACGGTGTTGCTTACAGCGATGAATATGCACCTTCAAGGACTAGTTTTCACTATGGTAAATATGGTTAAATTTGGTTTTAAGTGATCCATATTATATGTATTTACGGCGCAGTTTTTTTTTATTGATAATAATGTAAGAGGTACGTAATCCTAAGTCTGATGATCCTTTCAAAATTGACGTTTTTCTAAATTTCATAAAAATCGCTTTAGTAGTTGCGGAGATATTCACGGCTTTTTTGGAGTTGGAGTTGATATATAAAATATCAATATAAGCCTCAACTTTATAAATATTTCTTTACATACAGAATTATTTTAGTAGAATATTCTATTATGTAAGCCCGAACTGAGACACTGAACCAAAGTAATATTTTTATAATCTATTCATTTACAGGTATTATTCTTTTATCTAGGTTTTTGCCTCTGGTTATTGGTGACAGAGTGTTGGTTGGGACAATAGACAATAGATTAACTCTGAATACCGTACTTATTGTAGTAGGTTTCTTTCTGAGTATTGTACAATGGGTTTTCATAGGATCCAAAGTTGCAGCAGAGGTTGATGGAGAAGAAAAAATTGCTTTACCTCAAAGTAAGCAAAGTTAAAATAAATAACAAAATATTTATGGCAAACATTTTTTGTGCTTTTTACTTAAAAATAAAATAATTTTTTTTTGTAAAAATAATAACTTACATTTTAAAAGAAATGTTAACAGTATTGTAAATTAAATGTGAATGGAAATGAAAAATCAGATCTAAAAAAAATTAAACA
>JAXGGP010242472.1:0-10627 GCA_035584415.1 Eueides aliphera
TAAGGTGAGAACAAAGATCTCTAAACTGAATATGTATAGCATCTGCTTGTAATATAGAGTTTAGTAAAGAGCAATATAAAGTCAATAAGTATGTAAAATAGGTCAAATCAGAGGGGGCGAGTTGTTAAATCTAGTACACAATATGTACGGAGTGCATCTTTGACCTTTCCACCCAACCTTTAAACATTTATCCTACACTAAGCTACCCGGCTTTGATATACTACGAATACTTATAAAATAAATCTTAATATATGTACTTATTTCTTTCTTCTTATGACTGACACTGGCCACTTGCCATCGTATTTTTTTTTCGTTTATAATATGTATTAGAAGCATTTGTGACAAGATATTGAAGATTAATTAATATAATTATTTCTCTTATTGGTGTAAAATAAACTAATATCCACCAAGGAAGGTAGTATAAAGCATGTTTTACTGTAAAGTTAAATATTTAATAATTTAAGTAGGGGTAGAGAGGGAGGGGGAGACCTCGGTTTACCTTCGAAAACACAGTATCAATGATACTGGAGGAAGGTGACGTAAAAAGCATGAGGGGTCCTCATGCCCCGAAGGGCATGTATGAGGTTAATGACAGTGGACGAGGCGAAAGAGGTATGCCGAGACCGTAGCGTTTGGCGCTCCGTTCTCCCTGCCTACCCCGCTAGGGATATAGCGTGAAGCTAAGTTGAGTAAATTAAGTTAAGTAGTTCCCTTTGAGAACGAGGTATTGAGTTCCGCCACTTAAAACGCTTGTTTAGATTTTAAATATAAGAATATACTTTTACAATTGAATCTCGTATCTCTTACCAACTCCTATTTGAATATCCCACAAGAGATATAAAAAATACTGGTCGAGGTCCTTAGATCTTCTACAGAAAACTATGTTAGAATCTAGTTTCATGATTTTCAATTCAAAAAGTTTAGTACATTTTTTCGAGCTTTCGTCCTTTGAGAGGTAAAATTTCTAAAAGACTTTTTGAAGCTTTTTTGCACTAAAACGTTTTTGCGTAACTACAAAAACTGAAGTTTCCCGCTATAGTCTCATCTCGGTTATATTAACGGAAAATATTTTCTGTACAACGGTTTTTTTAATAACTGAACCAATTTCGAAAAAAATCTAAATATATTGTACTTTAATTTTCCTACAGAAATAAAATTCAGTCAAACTCTAGAAATATATTTCTGGAATAAATTAATGATTGAATATGTCTATAAATAATTAGATAGCGGAGAAAATTTTGATAGTGGTCTTCTTTATGTTAAATATATATATTTAACACTTAAACTTAAAGTATTATTTTTAAACTTAAACGTAGCGGGAGTCGAACCCGCGTCTGCATGGTTTGCTAGCTTACTATCGATATTTTTGTTGCTATACAATTCACTGTAAAGGTCAAAAGATAGTACTCATTCGGAAATCGAGCTACAACAATGTATCACGGCCGGGTCGCATGTGTTGCTGAGCTAGTAAACTTTTATTATATAATAATGAACAATATGATTGTATCGGATCCCAAAGTTTTATTTTATTTTTAAGGGTGTATATGTTTGGCATGTCTGTCTATATGTTTGTCTGTGGCACCGTTACTTTAGTATGAACGGATTTGAGTGTGTGTTTTTTTATTAATTTTCCTTTGTTCATCGCGGTACTTCTAAGGTTTGTTTTTAAAATGGAATTTTAGTAGTTTAAGAGCTACAAACACTTTTAAAAACATTTAAATAATGTAAAATAAAGTTCTTGGTTTACCGTCCAAACCATGCAGACGCGGTTTCAACTTTCGCTACTTTCAATTTAAAAACAAAATCTAAAAATATTTTTCTATCCTCAGTATTCGATAATGCTTTAGGTGATATATATTTTATAATAAAGAAGACAATACCATTTTATTCAAGTAAGCATTAATGAAAAATATCATTTAAAACAATAGACAACCTGCCTTGCTTAATTACTTTCTCAATTATAAACTTCTGTTTGCGTGAAAGAATTATAATTTAATTATAAAGGAAATGAGAACGGGACTCGCCATTTCATTATCAAAGTGTTATGCAGGTTATAAATTGTTGTAAGCACTCTAATTTATATACGATCGCTTGTATTTTAGCGAATTTTTGAACTGTAAAGTGTTACAGCCTGCTAGTGACATATGTAGGACAAATAAGAAAGAAACAAACTTTTACAGTTCCAATGACTTTAAGAAAATAGGCTTGACAGCTTGACACCAACATATGAATATTATCTACAGCTTAACATGTTCGTATAAATTTGTATTTATCAACTGTTTAATATTAAACGTTACGTATACAAGTCGTGCTATTTCTTTTATAGCAAGTCCAAATTATTCATTACATTCTAATGAAAAAAGAGGAAGATTACTGAGATTGTACAGTAAAATTCAAATGAACCCAACAATTTCTTCTCTCTGGTAATAAGGCAAAACGCGATGTTGACTTTCGCTACTCACCACGCAATGCCTCAAAATTGCCGGAAAGTGGGGAACGGAAGTGGAATGGAAGTGGAACGGAGTATTTTAACACCAGGTTCCCAAGTTCCCTTTGCCTAATAATACAAAGTAATGTTCTTGTATGAAAACAAATACATAAAAGCTACAGGGAAGCCTCTGTTCTAATTTTCTCTCTCAATTTACACTTCTAAAAGAATTGAAAACAACAACAAACAAGTTAAGAAAATACTCTAGGTAGAATATAGCGGGGTTATAATATTTTTAAAAAATCACATAAAAAATAATAATAAAAAAAATTATTGAATACAAGAATAAGGCTTACAAAGGTAAGCTTCCCTCACTAAGAATGTATGTAGTACTCGTATATAGATAAAGTCATGATGGTTCCAATGTATATCTATTTTATAAATCAAGTATCATAGGAGATTTACAATGAAAATAATATTTAAATATTATAAATAAAAGTGTTTCAACTTTATGTCCTCCTTCTTTTCGGTTAACCGGGAAAGAAGCGGAAACCTATTAAGATGAATACCACTCCGAGCGGTACTTTAATACTTATATATTTTACAAAAATGTAGAGAATAAAAACGGCAAAATTATGCATATCCATTTTGTACGTGCATCTTATAATAAACCGATATATAATTTTATAAAATGATTTTTCTATAAACACAAAAAGGTATGAATAAATAATTTTTTTTTAGCTTCACGCTCTATCCCGCACGAGGAGAAGGGATACTAGGTCCCCGGGTTCCCTCTGCCTACCCTGCCTTCACGACACACCGTTCCCCACTTTCCGCCGAATTTGAGGCATTACGTGTTGAGTGGCGGAACTCAACGCCGCGTTTTGCGTTATTATCAGAGCGAAGAAATGAAACATTAAATATTTAAATTGAAAATAATTAATATTTAATTTCCTCGACTGGGGATCGAACCCAGAACCTGTCGGTTACAATTACACAGTAGGCAGAGGGAACCTGCGAGCCTAATATTGACGCGTCATTTGAGATATTGCGTTTTGAGTGGTGGAAATGCGAAAGAAAATATAAAATATTGCTCGAGTAGGGATCCAACCCAGAACCCGTCGCTTTTAGTCACACGGCTGGATCTCACAAATATAGTACAAAAAAAATATTACGAAAAAATATTATTATGAAAAACTTGACTAAGCTAATTTAGGTATGTATCCAACAACAACGACAAATCATATATGAAAAGCGGTTCTCTCGTATAGCATTTACAATGAAACAAAGGAACAGCTATATATACATATATCCACGTTAAAACCATAACCTACCTTTTGTGCTACGCCACAATCGGGTAACAAGAGAAGACAGAGTTCATAAACATTAACAACATTAATTTTAATATACTTAACATAAATAAACCTCATAATGGTAACTTGAAATAATTACGTTACAAGTATATATAAAGAAAGATATTTTCTATACAGCTTTGAACGTAACAGGATTCAAACCAGCCATCGAGCCACCTAATTTTTCCGATTTTGTAGAGCTTCGTGAGCTATCTTATAGATTTGTTAAAATAAGTTACAAAATCATAATTTATTGAGAGCCTTGCTTTAAAATTTGTCGGAAATATTACCAAGATATTATTCCATATTCGGTGTAGAGTTTCGCCACTCAACGCGCTATGCCTCAAATTCAGAGAAAATGGAGAACGGAGCCGAGTGTACCACGTGCGAGATATAACGGAAAGCTAAAAAAATTATTATCCCATATTACTTATATAATGTCATAGTTCTAGCGTACAAAACTCTTGGGACTTAAAATACTATATGTACTTATTTTGTATTCATGTCGGTTTTACGGTTTGTTACCGATACATTAGGGAGGATTGTGTGTAACAACAAAGAAACTCTAATGGAGCTGATTGTACATATCGATTATGTGTGACAATAGCTTTTAATGTTGTATAGACATTAGATGGGTGTATCTTATAGATAGGTGTTAATTACATATTTATTTTAGCTTGATTTTGTATCCCGCATGTAGCCTTGAAGAAGGAAATCTGGTTACTTTACATCTTCGTATCTTACTTCCCGCCGAACTGAAGCATTACGTGTTGAGTGCAGAACTCAACGGCGCATTGCCTAATTACCAGAGTGATGAAATAAAATATGAAATATTCTTCACAACTTTACACTTTCACAACTAAATTAATGAAGATCTCTAAGATCACGATCACGATCACACACAAATATCTCTTGTCACGATAAAAATCGTACCAGTCCAGAAATAAGGTGAGTATTCTCATCTGTGGGCAACAAGCATTTATGTAATGTACATTAGTGAATCTTTTTGGACAATAATGAGACCCAACATACTTTATTTTCCAATTTCTACCGATGTCCAAACTTAAATTACACAAGACTGATTACATAGATAATTAAGTTTAGTAAATGGTTGCCGCGCCTCTGCTTAGGGTCTCTAGTTAGTTTTACTAAATCTATCGTAGAAGGCAGTATCCGATGAAATATTGTATAATAATCTATTTACTCACCCATCTGAAGTACTGTCGGAATAGTTTTTCAAGTTATCTACAAATAAACTTTTATATTCACTGAGCTATGCTCCATTACAAAAGCTACCTTTATTAAAAAAAATGTTGTCTGTCTATATACCGCAAATGGCAGCGTAGCAGAGGTTGCTTAGGAACTAAGTGTTAAGGCACTCCGTTCTCCGTTCTGATCCCTACATTTCTACCGAATTTGAGGTACTTACCGTACGTACCGCGTGTTTAGTGCTGAAACTCAACCCCGCGCTTTGCTTTGATACCAGAGAAAAGAAATAAAAAAAATTGAATTAATTTTGCAAATATTAATTATTTCATTTATTTGAGTTATAGATTCTAGGATCGAACCACAATCTGTCGCATTTACAATCACAAGTGACCCTGCGCCACGACGGGCCTTTTAGTTATTAATGCTTGGTTAACATAAAAAATCATGACTTATAAAGACCTCGGCCATATTTCCACATTATTGCTCCTTAAAAAATTAAACACTAAATAGTGAAATAAGATTCTCATTTAGCAAATATATATATTTTCTTAACGTAACGGGACGTGAACTCGCGCCTTTTGAAATTAAACTTCTTTCTTGGATATTTTCCAAGAGGTTCAGATTCAAACCTAGCTCCATTCAATTTTTTAAATAAGTAATTTTCTTTCCTAAGTGTGGATTAACACTTTAAAATTTGTAAAAGTATGTAATCCTTCCTCCCGTATATTAAGCATGTAGATAAAATTAGGGACAACATGACATGAACTTTGACATTTTAATAAAACGGAGGAGCTCAAGGTCGCGCTTGAAACCAGAGTAGGCAAATGAAAATAGAGTATAGAATATTTATCTTTTTAATGAGCTTTTTATGTATAATCCGGTATAAAATACTATTTCTAACTTTATATGTTTGAATCACAATTATTAACTTAATTTTCTAGTTACTTTAGTATAATAATATTACTATTTTTGAAGCAACTTCAATAAAACAAACAAGTAAGAGTGAAGGGAAGTTTTACAATAATACAACAGTGTAAACTGCATTTAAATCATTTAAGATTTAGGTATAAGCGTGATCCAATGCACAGACAAATATACAAACAGAGTAACGTTTTAAAATGCATTGTGTTGCATTTAATCACATTGAGGCCTTCACTAAAAATGCAAATAATAAAGACTTTAATACCTAAATGACCCTCACAAGGTCAGAGTTATCGCACGGAGTTTCCCAATAATGTGCTCGTAACTGACACAAGTGTCCCAATAAGACGGCATTTATAGATATTTCTATTTCCGTTACATTATTTAATATCTTATGTATTTTTGGTTCTTCTATCTAGATCTAAAGAATGTTACAGAAAATGAAGTTGAATGATAATTACTTATTCGTAAAAACGCCTCTTGGAAACAGAGCGTTCTGATCGACGTATTGTTACGTTGTACGTCGTCTCTCTATATCTACGTCTAAATTCTTATTGGCCCGCTTACAACTTATTTATGTTGTTAGCATCTTTTTCTCTCTCTTTTTCAAATCGCTACACAAAGAAAATGCTAAAAATTATCATTTGCCAAAAGAGAATGATATTTAGTATATATTTTAACATATAAAAATTGATTTGCCACACTTAGAAAAAGAAAACGTATGAAATCTTTTTCCTTAAGTCGCTTTCAAATGTAGCCAGATGTAAATTCGTGCTTCTTAAAGTTGAATAGTTTCTTTATATTTCAGTAATTCATTCATTATAACAAGTAGTTAATTTGACGTAGAAATCAAACCCGCAACCCAAGCAGTCCAGCTGCAACTTACACAAAATATAAAATTATATTTATAAAGGCAAACATTATTTACAATATATAAATTCACAGTGCTATCTTTAAAAATGCCTCGTTAACCTTTTAAAGCTCCAACGTACCTGAAACAAAAAGAACATACCATTAGGTTGGACAAGTGTGCTTTGATAGAAAGCTTTCGCTTTGCTTTACAAATAAATTTGACGTTTTTAAACATAGTTCACAATATTATTTTCACTATTTCATTAAATAAGAATTTGTCACATTACTTTAAGTACGTTTGATTATGAATGGTTGTGGATTCGATATCTACTCGTAGGAATGATATATTAATTACTTACTGCTCTTGTAAAAATACACAAGGCGGAGTTTAGTTCCGCCACTTAATAAGCTATCTCAAATATTGGCGGAAAGTACCTAACAGAGTGTCTTAGCACTAGGTTCCCTGCCTACCCTACTGAATGCTAAAAACAACGATCTTCTCAAGTGGTATTATCAAATAATTATATATAAAAAATATATATAATCTATATACGAGACGAATGGCTGAATTTAAGGCTTAGTGGTTAAAGTTTTTAAACATTTTCTAAATAAATATTTTTATTTTCTTATGCAGATTTAACACTTTAAAATTAGTAAAAAGTTTATTACCGTTTTATAGCAAAAATAAATAAAAATTAAGAAAAAAAACAATATAAATAATTAAGAAATATCTCTAAACAAAAGAAACAGCAGAAAAAAATGAGCTATCAGTTAATCTTAGCCTGCATTTTTAAAAGAAATACGTTAGTAAAAAGTATGTATATATGTATGTATGTATATTTGTATGTATACACATAGTTATGCCATATAAACACAGGCACGTGAGGCTTGCGTAGAAAGGTATTTTTATCAGATCCCCTTTATAGCTCGGGGCCTTGAGGTAACGATAACCCGCAGTATGCGGAGTATTAACTGAATCCGATGTTAGCTGTGGTCAAAAGCAAGCAATACTACTAAAACGAATTTCAACAATATATAGATTTAAGGAATGTGTGTGATTAATAAGTTGTCTGGTAACTAAGCAAGGCGCGGCGTTGAGTTCCGCCATTGAAACCGCAATGCCTCAAATTCAGCGTAAAGTGGGGAACGGAACATAGTGTCTTAACACTATCATCCTAAGTTTCCTCTAACATAGTTATGTGCGTGATACAGGGTGTAGTATGTCAGCTTCACGCTATATCCTGTAGGTGTATTATTGAAAAAATTGTTAGTGACATTAAGGTCCATATATGCAATAACCAAATTTCAAAATAATTTTACAATCATTCTATCATGAAATAAATATATTAATATTGGTACGAGGCCTGTCGTGGCGCAACGGCACAAACATGTGACTGTAAACGACAGGTTCTGGGTTAGATTCCCAGTCGAGGAAATGAAATATTTAATACTTTCAATTTAAATATCAAATGTCTCATTTCTTCGCTCTGGTAAAAAGGCAAAGTGCGGCGTTGAGTTCCGCTCACTCAACAGGCAATGCCTCAAATTCGGCGGAAAGCGTGGAACGGAAAGTGGAACGGGGTGTCTTAACACCAGGTTCCCGGGTTCCCTCTGCCTACCCTGCCTCGTGCGGGATACAGCTTGAAGCTAAAAAAAATAGTAGTGGTATGCTCACAGCTACAGAGTACATAAAAATAATATGCATGTATTGAAAAAATAGATGTCATTTTAGGAACTTTTTAAACTTGTGTATAGGTTCACTTCCCACTCGAGGCAAAGAATAATCCTCACCACCTAATCTTGCCACATATCTTAATGAGAGAATGAAGGTTATTGTAATAACAATACAGCGACAAGCTGAATACAGCTTGTCGCTGTATCCTGTTCATGGCAGGGTAGGCAGAGGGAACTTGGGAACCTAGTGTTCCACGCAACTTTATTTATTTATTTATCTTTTTATAGATATATGTGTATCACGTGTTAATCCATTTTCATTTCTGTGTACACCCTTATACCAATACCAATTTGGAGCGTGACTAAAGCAGATTTATAGTTGCAAAGTAATTTCGAACTACATTCGAGTAAAGGCCGTACGAGAAATAGAACAAGTGTAAGCTGTCCTGTATATAACTGAATCGTGTATATAATTGAACGTGCAATCTCTTATAAGATGAAAATAAATAATAGAAATCCTTAAGGAAACATATTCTTATTATATTTTTAAAATACTAAGGAAAACTAATAATGTAGAAAACGTATAATACTACAACCCAGCTTTTTAAATTCGATTTGAACCCCCACTTGTTGAATACCGTCCAAGCACTGAACCTACTAAGCCATACAGCTTATAGCCTATAGCCACATAAGAAATTCCTTGACCCATTAATTTTAATGGAATGGAATTTAAGATTTCCCATAAAGAATTTTATAATTAATAAATGTTATTTAGATATTCAGGTTCAATCCGTGTGATATAATAAAATGATTGGCAGAAAGAACCTAGTGCTGAAACACTCTGTTTCCCGTTAGAATAAGCCACGGAACTCAACGCCATACTTTGTCTTGCCAGAGCCAGCGGAGGAGACCCTCATTCTGTTATAGGCATCGAACGCACAACAAAACTTCAAACTGATGGTTGAACACCATCAGTTGATGCCCCATTACACCAAGATAGCCTAGTAATTAAATATTCAAAACATACATTCCAAATTCATTCTTCAGTAAAGTTGGATTACAGGCGAAAAACTTCGAGAAAGAAAACACAAAGTAACAGTCACAGTTTTACTAAATTTAGAACTTGAAATCCAAGCTTTTTAAAACTTTGGTCAAATTATTGCGAAAAATTCCCTTCGCAAAGTTCAAAAGTTTATGACAATAACGAACATCATGAAAAAAAGATGAAATATTATTTTGTGTAACAAATTTCTTTTTTCTGGTGACAATTTATTTGGAAAAAGAAATGGAATTTATATAGAAACCGTTATATATCCCTTACTTAATGTGACAATGTACGTCTTAGTGTGAAGAAACGTAAAATGTATGTGACATGATGTAACTCAATATGTGTTAAAAGTATTACTTTTGAGAGTGCTTTTTACCACAGCGCTTTCAAACGAAGGTTCTGTCTACTGTTAACGGAATTTCCGTTGTGTTAAGATTGGTTTTGTTTTTTTTTCTATTTTATTAAGCTTTATTGAGCTTTCGCTGTATTTCGCGCAAGGTAGAGTAAGCAGAGGGAACATAGTGTTAAGACACTATGTTCCCTTAGGGATACTTTTTAATTCCCGTTAGGATACATTGACTGTGCTTCACTCCATGATTAAAGCGAGGAAATGAAAATATTAAATACTTCGTTTCCCTGAGTGAGTATCGAACGCGCAACCGCCGCGTTTACAAACGTACTTTTAAGTCCGGTGCCACGACGGTACCTCCATTATGATAAATTAAATAAAAAAAAATAAAATATACAAAATATAAGAGAAAGTTTAGTAAAAATCATATTCATTTCTTCATAAATCCTAATACCTTCCCTTAAATAAATACAATACATCACTATAAAAGGCATTGCAGGTTTAATACATTGCAATCGGGATATTGCTTTCTATTCGAGAGAGAACTAATAATGAAGATAGATTCCATTGAGAGGCACGTTTGAATCGTAAATATTGAAGATGTGGATTCTGAATTGAAGTTAGATGTAGATAGATAGCCTCGTGTGATGCAAAAAGATGAATGAAAAAATATTTTGCAACAGAGTGCTATAATGTATAGCTGTAATATAATAAAAGGAGGCCTGTCGTGGCGCAGCGGTGCAAGCGCTGCCTGTAACCGACAGGTTCTGGGTTCGATCCTCAGTCGAGGAAAT
>JAXGGP010242634.1:0-10617 GCA_035584415.1 Eueides aliphera
TATATTCGTCGATAAGTCTGTATGAATGTAATCTTAACATTAAACTTTTTGAAGTTTAACCGGAAATATAAATCAGTAAACAATATTAAGTATACTCTTATAAAACAAGAACTTAGAAATCGCATTATAAGAAAATGTGTAAAAATTTCAGTGTAACGTCCAAATTATTTTAAAAACTTCATAAATTTTCTAAACACAAATTATATAATTATATTTTTTAGGACTTTTACCAACCATTCAAGGGATGCCTCAAGGGCTTGATGATGAACGGCCAGTATGTAACTGACATATCTAACAGAGTTAACTCACTGCGATGCACAGATAATGTAGAGGATGGCATCTACTTTGGTCCTTCCAGCAATGCACGCAGTAATTACTTGAAAGTAAGTAGCTTTAAATGTTCTCATTTTTGGGAATATAATTACAAATATACTCAACTGAACTAAGCTTCACGCTGTACATCGCACAAGGCATTGTAGGCAAAGGGAATTTGGGAACCACTCCGTGCCACTTCCTTCCCCACTTTCCACTGAATTCAATAAGAAATGTAAACATTTAATATTTAAATTGAAGATATTAATTTTTTCATCTCCTCGAGTGGTGATCGAACTCACAACCTGTCGGGTACAGTCACACTATTATGCCACTGCGCTACGATAATATAATTGTAGATTTATCGTATTTCATATTCAAAATAACAAGTTACAAGCTTCATTTTTTGAACGTCAAATATTTTACGACTGAGTCACTAAACGTCAGACTCGAGACCCAATCAAGAATTTAGCGGAATATTTTTTTTAAATCAATTACGTGTAAATATGTCTAATACGTTAAGTACTGAATTTGACTGGACTGATTTTTCGATGACCAAGGTTGAGATATAAATAATTAATTGCACGTTAAATTATTAATTAAAAACCAAAATAAAATTAACTGTTAATTGTCATAAAATCGAAAAAACAACAAATGGTTTTAACAGAAGCAATTAATGAATAATGAATACTCATCCAGCGGCACAAGCGTGTGACTGTAACCGAAAAGTTTTGGGACCGATCCCCACTCGAGGAAATAAAATATTTCTTCGCTCTGATAATAAGGCCAGGCGCTGCGTCGAGTTCCGCCACTCAACACGCAATGCCTCAAATTCGACGGAAAGCGGGGAACGGAGTGTCATAACACTAGGTTCAAGAGTTCCCTTTGCCTACTCTGCCTAGTGCGTGATACAGAGTGAAGATATTAAAAAAAATTTAATTTCCAGCTCCTACAAAACTTCAAAGTCGGCTACGAAATATCGATATCAATGGAAATAAAGCCGCGCAACTCCACCGGCCTACTGCTGAGTGTCCACGGGAAGACGGATTTCATGATATTGGAACTTTTGGAGAACGAGGTAGTCGCTAACGTGGAGAACGGCAGAGGGCCCTTCCACGCTAGCTACAAGTTGGGCAATAAATTCTCTCTATGCGATGGAAATTGGCATAGAATACACGGTCAGTTAATTTAATATTTATGTGTAAATAAAAATATCGTAATAATAAAAAAAAAACAAGACATTACATTACGAATTTAAATTTGTAATTCACAAATACTTTAATTAATCAATTAACAACATATAATCTGTAACATTGTATTCCAGCGGTTAAGTCCCGACACGTAGTGTCAGTGGGTGTCGACGGACACTTCTCGGACGCCGGCCTAGGAGTGTCCGGCTCTACGGACACTCGATCTGCGATCTACATCGGCGGCCACGAGAAGCCCATAACCAAAGTGAAGGGAGTGCGCTCAGACCGCGGTTTCACAGGATGTATGAGAAATATCATTATTAAAGAGACCAACGTCAACATACCTCTGACGGCCGCACACAGGAACACCCACATCGGTGTCTGCCCGAGCGATTAGAGTATTGGAGACTTAATACTTTGCATTTATATTTAAATATACAAATAATGTTTGAACTTTGCATTTATATGTTTTAAGATCTGAATTTTTTTTATACTATATTAATCATTTTCAATATTTAAAAGACAATTTTGGTATTATTTTTGAATAATTCCCAATTCAGTATTACATCTGCTTATCAGATCATAAATCAATAATATTTACTTTATAATTATTTATATGTATTTTATAAGATTTATATATATCAAGTCTTGAGCCCTCACCGTATTATAAGGAATTATAAAATAAATGATTATCAACAATTTTAATTAAAAAAAAAAAGTAAATAAAAGTACATCGCAAATTTAATAAAAAAAGAAATGTATCAAACAACCATTGTTTATTAAATAAATAACATAATATTTCAACATAAGAAGGCTCTAGGACTTCCACTTATATCATAAAATATATCTCAACAATATATCAACTTACCAAAGATATCGTGTTTTATTTCTTTCTGTTTCTGTAATCATAAAAAAAACTATATATATGAAAAAAAATAATAACCAATTTAAAAAAAACAAAATCAACCATGGAACAATTTTATTTACATTCCATACCAATACAAAATAATGTTTAATTAAATAACAAAGAAATATATAAATAAATGATGAGTAGTGCCGTTTACAATACAAAGTAACTAACCTGTACATTATTGACGGAGTCCTAGCACTTATTTGACCAACGACAATAATTATAAGAGGATCAATAAATATTTCCATTATATATCTTATTTATTAACAATTTTCATGAAATTCAGTTAGACAGTTAAAAAAGCCCTTTTCTGAAAAGAATCGATATTAAAATTAACATATAAAAATAATAATTCTAAACATGTCATGAATTATTTGTCGTGGGGCCAAATAATCAGCATTATCAACAACCTTTAGGCTTAGTTCTTCTAAATTCTACTTAATGTTGATTAAATGCTATAAACTCCGTAATACGAGTGTATGCAAGACAACTGTAGGATTCCGTAATCAATATTTTAGTAATAACATAAATACTTAATTAGAAAACGTATGAAAAGGCGTATAAATAGGCGCGGGTTCAAATCCCGCTTTGCTCAATACGTATACGTTTATTTATACGTGTTTTAAATAAGTATTTATTTCCCAAAGTATTGATTAACACTTTAAAATAACACAACAAAAGGAAAACATAGAATATATAGTTTTGATCGATTTTTACAATTAATTATAACATCGCAAATCTTATTTATTACCGTGTTTAAACAGAAACAAGTGATTTTAACGTCTGTCGATTTCTTAATTACTTAAATTTATATTGTATTAAAACTAAGAGCTAGCTCTAAATAACATTACATTATTTCCACATTAATAAAAATACCCCGTATATGTTTAATATAAGACCATACAATTAGGTACATGTTTGAAACGAACCTGACGTCATATTTGGTGTTTTATTTACTACAATAGTGCATTAAACTAATTATTTATAATGTCCTATAAAATTCTTTTAAAAATTTGTCAAATTTCAAGGCAACGCCTATAATAACGTCATAACGCTCACTTTAGACATGGTTCGAGGTACATGTTCAAATTTTGTCACGTTCTCATATTTACCTAAAAAATTATTATTTCAGCCATTATTTATCCAAAAAAAAACATTAATCAAAAAATATTTATTCAACATACTTTTCATGTATATCACATATACAACCCCCAATGAATTTAGATCGGAAGAAAAGAATTTATTTAAGATCTCGCGTCAATATCATGGTCCGAGTAATAAAAACGTTTAATATAAACTAAATAATATTTATGTCGGTCATCCCTTACACAATTGTATGCAGTGACATTCTTTTGTTATCATTTCTCAACTAACAGTTATAACATACCTGTATCACATAATTCCAGTGACAAAATGCATCACATCTTTTCTGTTACTTTTTTTATTTTTATCTTAACTTTATCGAATTGTACTAATTAAAATCGTAAGAATAACATAGTATACGTTTTAAAAAGAACATACTTAAAGAAAAAAAAAATAAAAAAAAAATTGCCCACATTTTGTTTTTTTTTTTCGTATATACGCCATATCAGAATAGCTGTTAACAGATAACCATTTTAGGGAGCTGTGTAAGTCTTATAGTAAAAGGCACGCTAAATTGCGAGACATCTTATTAATTTATTGCCCAATAATGTTATTACTATCAAAATATACCACAAATTCTATAAAAATTTTGAAAGTACATCGCAAGTTTTCATCATTAAGTAACAGTTACTTGCTCCAGAAAAAAAAACACATTAATGCAAGTAGAGATGGAACTCTAATTTCTCTTCTTATTCCTTATATTACACATGTAATGAATATTAAAAATGGTCTGTAAGGCTTGTTACATACAATAACTTTTATAAGTAACATAATATTGCGTTAATTCCTTTGTTATGTAAGGCTTAATGACATACTTATTGTATATTGTGTATATTAAACTAGACATCATACATAAATTTAAAAATACGATCATACATAACGAACATCGTTGTCATTGTTAATAAACTATATTATATTACAACTAAATATTTATTTGTTTCTCGTAGCGCAGGGACCGTAACGTGACAGGTTGTGAATTCAATCCCCACTAAAAATTTATTTTTTTAATATTTTCATATCGTCGTTCTGGTAACAAGACAAGATAAAAAAATATTTTCTTAGATTGTCTTGTCATTTATCTATTATTTCATGTTGTAATCAACTTCAATACCAACAGTACTTAAGAAAAATTTATAATTTTTAATATAATGAATAATAGTGATGAGCGAAATCATATTTTTTGGTATTGATACAATGGAAATGCTCACAAGCACAATATATTTTATGTATTTGATATAAACAAACCTAATCACAACGAACTATTTTTATCTTATATAGTCAAATCATACAAAAAACGTAATATCATAATGACAACATTATAAAAACATAAAACTTACACTACGTAACTTACAAAAACTTTACAATCACATGGCTTCATTTTAATGTCACAAATTAAAAACATTTATTTAACAAGTACACACACATATATGACTTACACACACATGTATGACGTACACACATATATATGTCATAAATAATTTAAAATTGTCTTTGGATATTCAGCTAACATGAAATTGTTCAAAATAACAAGATGGCGACGGCGTAATGCATACAAATAATATAATTAAAATTATTATTGTGTTATATTTAAAAAAATCAGCAAGCATTTGTAATTTCAAATTGAAAACATTTAAAAATGTCATATAAATTAAATTTCACATACAAATTTGTTCAAGATATCTATGTACAGTATAAAAAGTTTAATACATTTTACTTTTCTTCATATAAAATACAGATATGATACAAACGACATTAATTATTTCTAAACACGTTTAAATTAGACCACTTGCTTGATTCTATATAATATAATAATATAAACATAATTTATTAATGACCTAATTCATAACATTAATGGTTTTTATTTTATAGTTGCTTCTCCCCGTGACTTCATCATGACATTGTTCAAATCAAGAGTTACCCAGGAAATAATATATTATTAAATTAACATGATGTTATATAGCCAATATCTATGTAGTGATAAGGCTATAGCCTTTTTTGATAAATGGACTATCCTACATAAGAAGATTTTTAATTTGAACATGCAGTCCCTTAACATTTCATATATTAAAAAATATATATATATTTTTAAATGTTTCCATAGACTCTCTTTCCACCATCTTGTTTTCACTTCCAGACTAATTTTAAGTAACTTAATATATTCCATAATTATATAGAATTTTAAACCAAATATCAAACAGAACCTTTAAAGAAAAAACACACTAAATAACACCTATTTTATGTTTTGTTCTCCTTTAAAAATGTCATTATTATTATAATAATAAAAAAAACATGTTAACATTGTACCGCCTTCACCATCTCGTATTCTAATCTTCTATATAACGTACAATTCCGTACTCGGCGCGAATAACTTGACAAGTCGCTTTAATGTATATATTTATTTAATTAATACCTAGCTCACTTAGGTATTCCTTAATACATTTTACTTAAAAAAATCATAAGTTTTGCTAATGTGCGAGTGTGAAAGATATACACCTATCAAATTAGTCATGTATTCACTGTATGGATAAACAATGCTGATACCTATTGTAATTAAAAAAGCCCGGTCTACTAGGGTGTTTCCTCTTTTACATTGTGTACTATCGACGAATGAAAATTATACCTCATGACAGGTAATAAAGCAAGGCACAGCAACAACACATAATGCCTTATCCTATAAAAAAACCGCCTATCCATAGCTAGCTACAATGACCACAACTCGCCGGCTATACTGCATACCTATTAAGTAATTCTCGCCTAGTACAGAAGCAACTAATACGTGGAATAACCACATATATTTAACAATATCCACAGACTATCATTATTATATGAATTATTAATATTTATTATTATTATATAATTACATACATTTTGTAAATTTTTTATATACTAATAGATATGATCCTAAGAGCGTAATGTCGGATATGGAATATAAAGACGAACATGCATTAAATATTAATAAATACAAATAACTGGTCAGATTTACAAACATTTAAATATTAGAAAATACAGAACCTACTAAGTGATAGCGATAAAAGTAAAAAAAAACACATAATTAAGATATATGCTTATACAGAAAGTGGATCTTTTCACCACTAAGGTAAAAATATAGAGAATGGAATGTTATAGTTTGTTTTTTGCAAATGATTTTGAAATCATTTTCAAAAAAAAAACTATAACATACTGTGTACATATTATAAAGGCATACAGACCTACAAATATATAGACACGTCAAATTTATAAACAACTCAAAGTAACCCATAGACATTGTGGCTGAAAGTTAGATAATTCATGCACATTCAAGTAATTTATATATTATAAATTAAATACATAATTTATATTTATAACATGGTGCATAAAATTTTGAATATTTTTAGTGAGTTTCAACTAATTATGTTTTTTTATACATGTGTTATATATTGTAAAGTTTTATTACAAATTTATACTGACCGACTTATAAATTGACAATCGCATATATGACAATTATTGAACTATTATAACGCACATATTATATAATTAGTTAAAAAAATCCCTAAATTTCACTATTAATTTAAAAGTTTCCTAAAAAAACAGGTAACACATATTATGTATACATATCATATGTACAATCCTAAGTCACCTTCCTAGAGTCCACTTTCGTATTGTTTTTACCCAAGTCGTCATCTTTTAAAACCTAACACTACATTATATACAAACTTATGTACTCAATAATTAAATTAAATAATAAAAACAAGATAAATTCAATTCTTATATTTCTAGCAATTTATCAATCATTATATAACCACTTTCATTAATATTATTATTTTTTACTAATGTATAGTAAAAAGTACTTAACTAATTATTTGCATAGCTAATTAGATAGAAGTAAGAAGAGCCATTTTTGGTATATGAAAAAAGGGAATGAGGTAATTTCCTATACATAATACCCAATGATCCCCAAAAAGCAAAAAAAGGTGTAAATAAAGTTGACATTTTTTGATAATTTTAGATTATTTTAACTGTCAATAATTTCTACAGAATGAACAAAGATCTTGATATATCTTCATAACATTGTACATTTTTTTATTTAAAGCAACACATTTATGTTCATACTACGAATACATAAATAATTAAATATTGTTCAAGTTTTTAAATATTGGTAATTTACATATACTATCAACAATTTTAAGTTTTTTCTTTCAAATTACATACAATTATAAGCAAAAAATCCATATTTAGAGCAACAAATGTGTTCATAAAATAATCAAATGTGTTTATATATTCTAACATATTGATAATGTACATTCTTCATAAATGTATAGATATCGACAATACCTTATATAAGTGCATAAAAACAAGTATCTATGGTACACATCGTTTCTTACCACTTATAAATAAACTACAATAAAATAGTATAAAATTATTACATTTGGTTTTGAATAGCTAATCAAAATTATAGTGTTTACTTCGAATTTTCCGCAATTGGAACAAGAGTGTACAGTCAGATGACAGTGTCAGCCATTCTTGAACACTGTTCTCCGACGTTTGATATCTGAAATATTACAACACCTTACTTACTGCTTTAATATCAAAAGACTTTATGAATAGGATTATGCAGACAATAGGCTCTAAAAATCATAATAAATATTATTTTTGAATGAAAATGGATGACTCCACAAGAACGGTCCACATATATAACAAAATATTGAATATCGTTTATAATTATTATCAGTTAAATCTGTTGTTACAATTTGATTTCTGATTTTTTTCTGGGCTGTCTAAAAACACTTACACATTGAGCTAATTTGCTTTGTCCTCTCCTCTAAATGTTACTGGCAGTAATTCCCAATGGAGAAATATATTTTTATTACAAATATACCAATTAGGAGGATTTAAGCGCATATCCTTAGATAAATGACACTAAAACGTAGAGGCACAAGCGTGCAACTGTAAGCGCGACAGGTAATGGTTTCGACTCCCACTATTTCTTCGCTTTTATTCGGCAATGAGTTCCGCCATGCAACACACAGTGCCTGAAATTCGGCGGAAACTAGGTTCCCAAGTTCCCTCGGCCTACCCCGCCATGTGCCGGATACAGTATAAAGCTAAAAAATAAATACAGTTTAATTAAACAGACTTACAATACTATTGTGGCTGGCTTTCCACAATTAACATAATCGATTGATGTTGCTGGCTATCTGCGTGTATGGTGGGAACGGATCGCAGGCACTCGATCTGGTGGGAAGCCCAGTCCTTCTTCTGACAATATGTGGAGCAATAAGGCGTTCGTCGACATAGGGAACACTCCGCCGATGCCTCACGATTACAGTTCGCGCACTATAACAAAAAATGTCCCGTTTGATGAGAATTATTGAATTTCTCTTTTCTTTTTTGTGGTATAGCAAGAAAGAATTTGGTGTTAAAACAAACTCGTCTAAACTATTCGTCCATTTTTTATTACAGATACATATGCAGACATTTTCTTTTATTTTCGTTCTCACACAGCTAGGTGGGCAGAGAGAAGTTAATTGTTTAATCAGTACTTCCGTACCTTACTTTCCGCCAAATTTTCGGAACACAACCAGAGAATTTCTTTTGTCGCACCGTTCAGTATAAATGTCAATATTTACTAAAATCGGAATCGAACCCATACCTAGCGTCAGATGAGTTTAACAGTCCTTGAGCATCTTGAAGGTATCGCGAAGTATACGTTTAATATAAAAAAACTCTTTAATTTATATTTAATGTTAATTAAATATATTAATGTTAATAACAGAATAATATAGCGCCAAAGTTATGGTTTTACTTCTATCAAAGAAACGAATATTTAATACTTTAACTTACATTGGTATATAATTAAAATTCAATAATAATTCTATCTAGTCGATAAATGATATTAAAGTGGATGAAGAACTGTTGATGAAATATATCCATGTTCATGTTTTCTACTACAGAAAATTAAGTATTTAACATACTGTTATCGTTTGACGCTTTCTCCTAATCAAATAGATTGATAGTCAAATTGACTTCTTGAAATACTTATTTAATATTTTTTTTTAGATTCACGCTGTATCCCGCACAAGGCAGGGTAGGCAGAGGGAACCCGGGAACCTGGTGTTAAGACACCCCGTTCCACTTTTCGTTTCCCGCTTTCCACCGAATTGGAGGCATTACGTGTTGAGTGGCGGAACTCAACGTCGCGCTTTGCCTTTATTTAATTTATGTATAATTAATAGAATAAAATTAATACAAAGTAAAAATGGCTAGTCCCAACATATTATAAACATATATAGAACAGATAACCTAAATATTTTGGAACTTAAAGCATCCAAAACATTTAAGCATTAAACAAAACAACACATCAAAATAAAAAAAATGGTACAGAAAATATAAATAAAATAATAAACATTTATCTATAAATCTTCAGGAGTTACCTTGCCACAAACTAATCCATTGCCGATGCAAGTTTGTATAAAAGTAAATAATTATTAATAACAACATTCAAAAGTATACTAAAGTTTTGCATTTACATCCTTGCAATTTGTGGTGTTTCTTCATACTTTCGTACAAAAGGCATTTAATTAATTATATTAATAATTGTATCAATAAAGCAGGTTCTAAATTTCTGAATTCTATTTCTTTGGGATGCAATGAAATGCAAATTCAATAGTCACAATTTAAATTTACACTGTAAAGTTGTATAAGATTTGATATATTGAGATCTCTGATTATTATTATGAGTTAAATTAATTGTTTTTTCTTTTGTTGCTACTGATTGATTCATATAAATATTTAGCAATAGTAGCAGCTGAGTTAATGGTAATGTCAAAATGTAAAGAAACAATTATTGATTAATATACTTTATTTATTAAACTAATTTGAAAAAAAAAGTGTAAATCATCAGTCACGCTGAGCCACTACATAAACAACACACTCTTTTCAGATAAAGACACAATCTGGATACTTTTACAAAAATAGCAATACTACATTAAGATTTGCCTAATTTCCCGAACGAAGAAATGAAACATTAAATATTTAAATTGAAAATATTAAATATTTCATTTCCTCGACTGGGGATCGAACCCA
>JAXGGP010242861.1:0-10606 GCA_035584415.1 Eueides aliphera
GAAGAAATGAAATATTAAATATTTAAATTGAAAATATTAAATATTTCATTTCCTCGACTGGGGATCGAACCCAGAACGCGCCACGATAGTATATATGTAAACTTTAATTTATAAGAGTTGTTTTCTTTAAAGGATAACATTATTAAAACTAGAAAATAATCTCAGTATGTAAATAAATAATTATGTACTCCAAGTGAGCGAAGCCGGAAGCGGGTCGCTGGTAAAGTAATATATTAACATTTGTGGTAACAATCATTGAAATGTTCACAAACACATATAAATTGTATCGTAAACAAAGTTTGTAATGAAATTATATTTTCGCAAGCAATCGCCTCTGGGGTCGATAAATAGGACGAGTTCCAGGAAAATATGTCAATGTTATATATTTTTTTAACATAAACTTAGTATTTTTTATATAAATATTATATTGTAATGCTGTTTTTAGTTTAATGATGTATCAAGATATTAAGAATTATTACCGACTTTTAACAATAACTTTTATTGGTGAAACTCAACGCCCCGTTTTGTATAAAGCGAAAAAAAATTACCTTAGTAAAGTCAAACCAATAATCGTCGAGTTTACATTGCATCACGATCCATGAAAAGCTTTTCAAATAAACTACTTTGAGAATTTCTTATGGAATTTGTACAATTTATATTTCGTACAAATTAATACAATTAGCAAGGTAATACTTAAGCTTCCTCATTTGATAGGAACAAAATAACACACATTTTTACAAAACGAACAGCCTCAGATGTACTTTTTTCTTCATATATATCGACAAGATTCATACAGGATGTATCTCTATTGACAGATCTATAGATCGTTGAGCCATAGTTCGAAAGGTTTATTTATACGTATCCAAGCAACCTCCATGTTCACCGATTCACCTTAATTGGATAACGCGGCGATTTAACAATATATATTAAAATAATGCTATGGTGGCGCAGTCGACAGGATCTGGCCGTAAAATAGTCGTGTGTTCGATCCCTACTAAAAAAGAAACAGAGCGGCGTTTTTTTCCGCTCCTCATCACACAGTCTCTAGAACCTATTTTTTATTCCTATTTCTTATTATAGTCGTAGACATAGACAGTTTGTCATATATTGAATTGAAGCAAAATTTTACTACATTAATTAACAGTTCAAACGAAATGTGACCTTCATACACGTAATATCGAACCGCAAACTTTCGTTTGGTGTAATTATACGCTGTCTACAATATATAAATTAACTATAACAAGGCAGACAACGAGAAGCTAGTTAGTTTTAATACAAATTATATATAAATATTTATTTTTATAAATATTTTAGTCGCTCTGGTAACCAGATAACGGTTGAAATTTTTGAAGAAAGTAGGAAGCGATAGTGACCCAACGGGAACGGTATCTTAATAAAAGGTTCCCAGGATCCTTCTACCTACCCTGCTATGTGCAAGACACAGTATGAAGAAAAAATAAATGTATACCTAACCATCATGCCGGAATTTGAAGGTTTTCAAAATATTTAAACTAAATCAATGCCATTGCGTATACCGTTAATACAAAAATAAAAAAAAAAAACAATCAAACAAATATTTCTTTACATATGAGTACCGCTACGTTTATCATTACTTTAATAAAGAGCAGTATAAAAAATGGTAACTAATATACTCAGATTTCTAGTAAAGTCGCAACTAAATTAAAGTCATTTTAATTTTCACTATATTTTTTTTTCTTACTTTACATAAACATTTCTTGTATGAACGACAAAGAAATAGACCAATACACATAATTATTTATCCAGTTCGTTTAGAAAATTTAATACGACCGTCGCTTGTTCAGTCACATATAGTCAGACTTAACTATACGATAAGATGAATAGTTAAAATTTGTTTAAAAAAATCTTCTCAATCTCATTACATTTCCGGATAGAAACACTGATGAACGAACGTAAATATCATGAAAAATAAACAATTTCGCTCTCGTAATTGACTTTTTAAGTGCATTATGGGAACTGTATAAACAAAAGTGTCTCGATTGTAGGCCAACACCCAAAATAATTCAAATCGATTAGAAAATATATACAATATTTCCTAAGTAAAAAGTTTAGTTAATTATATCAACTTTTTATGTATTATATAATACGTTATGTGGAATCCCGCAAATAGCAAGGAAGGCAGGGGGAACCCGGGAACCTAAGATTAAGACTCCATTCACGTTCCGCCGAATTCGGAAGGCAATGCGTGTTGTGATGCGGTACTCAAAGTAGCGCTTCGCCTCGTTACCAGTGCGAAGAAATAAAAATATTAAATATTCTCTTTCTCAATTATCAAAATATCCTAGTTAAATAATACTGAAATATCCCCAAAGTTAAATTCGTTTTCTTCAGTAAATCGCAGTCAAACGTAGTGTGATAATTAACAAAAGATATATTTACAGCCATGTTTTCATATACCTAATAAAATTTGTAGAAATATTCGTCGAATTCTAAATTTTCCATCTACAAACAATATCAAAAAGTTCACTATTATTTATATTACAGCCATAGAAAGTAATTGCCCAGTCAAATAATAATTATTTATATTAATAAAAAATAAGTATCTACTTTTCATAGACAAAAAACTATCTTTTTCTTTTAATATTCCACGATAATATATATCTCAAACTGCCTTATAAAAAAAACTATTTACTTTTCAATGTACTATACAGATTATACACTATAGAACTCACAGAGCTTACACAAAAAAATAAGCAAGCCCAGTCGAACAGTACGATCACCTTGTAACCATAGCAACGAAATCTGCTTTCGTTCAGTACTTTGAACTTTATGAAACATGTTCAATTTACAAAAATTTAAAATTGCTGAAACTATAGTCAATAAGATATTAATTGAAACGCTTTTAAGGTGAATTGTTCAGTATTTTAGGCAAAAATCATATTCTAAAAAAAAAATATTTATAATTTCCTATGTACTCCATAAATATGTGTAGAAAGTTTCATGATAATCGGTTAATTAGGTTTGGCGTGAAAACGTTTTAAACAAACTTTCATAATACTAGTACGAAGATAGACAGACTAAACTCAGGACTTACGCTTTACATAAAATTGAGAATGAAAATTAATTAATCAGATATTTTTTTCGTATCGTTATATCTGATAAAAGGCATCTAAGCGCCATCGTACAAAAATGTTAATATGAAATATTTATAATAGTTTTTAATGAATGCCTGTTTTCTTTTCTTTGGATACATTTTGAATTGGATAATTTTTCGTACATTTTCTAGTAAAGGGCAAGGGTCACTTACTGGCATTATATGTTAAATGTCCGCAAGGTGGTGAAGTTATAAATAACAATTTATGAAAATTATCTGAAATAATGTTGTAAAGAAGTTTGTTAGCTTTAACGAGCAAATCTCGAAAACTAATAGTTTGTAGAAAATAAATTTTCATGTTCGATAGTTCATACACCAGGAAGGCTACATTCTTTACTTATTTAAAGTGATATACCACACTTAGAAAAGAAGAATATTAAAAGAAATACAAAATAGAACATAGCGGGCTTTGAACGCGCACCTGTTCGAAAACCGTTCAAGCTCTCTGACCAACTAAGCCAAACGTTCTTATCTACCTCCGATTTTGTTATACGCTTATTACAACGCTAACAAACAAAATGCTAACAACATAAATAAGCTGTATGTTTGGACCCGCAAAAATCCCGTCTAGTTTTTATACGTTTTCTTGAAAGTATTTTCTTTCGTAGGCTATTTAACGGCTATATTACGTCACGTTATTTATCTCGTTACTTATCTCAAAAAATTATAAAGTGCCTGTAGGCAGGCAGAGGGAACCCGGGAACCTGGTGTTAAGACACCCCGTTCCACTTTCCGTTCCCCACTTTTCACTTTCCGCCGAATTTGACGCATTGCGTGTTGAGTGGCGGAACTCAACGCCGCGCTTTGCCTTATTACCAGAGCGAAAAAATGAAAACATTAAATATTTAATTTATTTGTGCCTGTAAATTATTTCAATTTTCAAAAAGGGCTAATAACTATGTATTTATTAATGATGTACTATTATTTCAATTTTCGAACCACGACGCGCTATTAATTCGATAAATAAGTCATTTTTCACTGTTTTGTTTAGTTAAGGTGTATTGATTTTAGGATTCCGTAACTTTAACACTAAGATTTCCGATGTCCTTCCATCCGTTCGTCGATTAGTCTGTCTATCTATAACCAGGCTATATATATCTCATAAATGTTGTGAGAGTTAAATAGTTAAATTTTTCACAGATTTATGTCTGTATCCGCTATAACAATTAAAAATATATACAACCGAACAAAGTGAGCGTTCATACAACAAATGTTATGTTTGTGCCCTTTTCATAAATAACGGTAAAGAACATTTCGTGCGCAAGTCCGACTCGCACTTGCCTCGTATTTTAAATAGTGTCCAGTTGTTTAGCATTCGTATTAAGTCAGGATTATAATCAGTTTTGACTTGTTCTAATGAGAAAATCTCATTTTCTATAAATTCGATAAAAAAATAAAATGCATCGATTCGAGTTTCCAAAGTAAGGTTCATAACAATAATTACGCTTATATTACGCTTATATGCATGAAAAGAGGAAGAGATATTTATTATTAAGGTTGGCTCAATAAAAGATCAACTTATAGTTTTAATCATAGAGATTTCTTTTCTTTACTATTTTTACACAATAGTATTTAGATATAACATAATTAGAAAGAAAATACCGTTATTGCTCACAAAAAGAGAAACTGAGATATAAAAAAGATCCACCACATTGCCTGTAACAACAAGACACAACTAAAAGAGAAGAAATAGAGAAACAAAACACTAACCTCGCACTAATTATTACTGATAGTGCAATAAAAAAACCAACAACACACTTGTTGTCTAAGCTCACTAACTTAAAAAGGACACAAAAAACAGAAAACAGAGAAATAAATCACTAACCTGGCACTAAAAATCGTTGCCAACGCCATAAAACATCCATCAGCAACTTTCGGCGCTCCCGTGAAGCACTTGTCTACCGTCCAGTCAAGTAGCGGCCCTATGTCCGGATTACAGTCCAGCAATAGTACTATTGTTTCTCGAGCCAGCTCATATATCTGTTTGAGAAAAGGTAAATTGTGATATATATTTTTCACTCTCAACATCACGCTGTATCACGCGCATCCCACGGTAGAGGGAAGGAAATCTAGTGCTAAGACACTCTACGTTACATCCACCACTCTCCGCCTAATTAGAGGCATTGCGTGTTAAGTGGCGGAATAAAATAAATTTGAAAATTCAGTATAAAATAATTACAGAACCATCCATAATTAAAAGAGACCTTAAATAATCCAAAGTTTTAAGGGTTCCGCATTTCATAAGAACAAGTTCCTAATATGAATGGGATTTCTGTCAAGAACATATTTATTTAGCCGAATCCGATTTTGATATAAAATATTCATATGAACTCACATTTATGTCAAGCTAAAACTCAGTTCATCCTTTATTTTCATTAGTTCACAGAAAGTTACTGGAAGCTAACTAAAAATGTTATCAACTAACTGAGTAAATAAAATGAAACTACGTTATATGCATTTGCTTTGAGCAACGTGACATGGCAAGGGCATTATGCGTACTGCCTGAAAAATGTGTACCTAAGTTTGTCATTTAACTTTAATTTGATCGGATTATATTAAAAGGACGGAATCAAATAAATATGGACGATGGACTATCTATATACGACCAATTAAAGAAATGCTCAATGAGATTGTGAACCTTGCGCATCGAATACGTTTCTACTAGAGTATGATATGATATAACATGATCCTTTTCAATGCAAAATAAAACAAAAGCATTTCAACTCCGTGCTGTCCTAATCCTCCCCCCCTCCCCCCCCCCTCTCTCTCTCTGTCTCTCTCCCCCTCTCCCTGTCTCTCTCAAATTCTATCTCTATCTCTCTCTCTCTCTTACCCTTCTCCTACGAAGTAAGTGTCGAAAGTTTAAGTATAAAATTATTATAAATAATTCACGTAGCCATTAATAATAACGGCCAGAAAAAACCGTACAGTTAAAACGATAAGAACTAATCAGTTAATTATAAAGTTCTGGTAATTGTTCATAATGTCCGGGCAGTATACACAATGTCCGCAAGTTTATTTATAGCAGTAACACAGTATATCCTAAATTGAAAAGTAGGCCACGTCAATTTGCAGACCTCGACGCCATCTTTCGAGAAAAAATTGTAAGTTCGATGTTCCATACAGCGAGAAACATTACTTAAAATATTAAACAGCCCTCCGCTAGATGGCGCTAATGTCAGTCCATCTGTACTTCATTTCTATAAACTGATTATTTGCCTTTTTTTAAATAATAAGTTTCAATATTCAAATCGACTTTTTCAAGTTTCTAAACTGTTAAATGAACATAAATTACTTAATCGGAAGTCAGTTTCGCTATTGTAGACTGTGAACACAATATCTCTACAAAAACATAGTTCCACATCACTAAACTCTCTTCAAACACAAAAAAGAATCATAAAAGCCTTTATTTTTAACATTTATAAACCGTTATCACACAATTAGGCAGGAAAATGTATGAAAAGACAAATATCATATCAAATACCTTGTCATTAGTAGACGACAGCATTTCACTAAGCCACGGGTATAGAGAGCCGTCTTCGGCGAGGGCGGCGGGGGCGAAACAGGGCCCGCAGCACACCAACGCACTCATTGCCTAGATAAAAAATTGATGAAATAAATATTCACATACAAGCAACTAAATATTTGATAATATTATTAGAAAGTAACAAACGTATATTTTTTATATAAGAATATTTTATGAAAGAAGACAAATATGAGAAAATATAAAAATTGTTTATTTTCTATCTACATACAAGTAGTTTAGTTGAAAACTTCACTTATTTCTTTATTAATACATTATCTTATGCAGCATCTTTAAATATAAAAAAATATACATACATCACAAGTTATTTATAATTGTAATTTTTAATAAGGTATTGTGTATTTAACACATATTTACTTTCCAATGAAACAAAACCATTGTTCTAAGTAGTTTAGGAAAGATCCTTTTTGAATTAGTAAATCGCAATTGTCTGTTTACAGTAATATTGTTAAAGCTAAAGAGTTTTTGAAGTTGGAACAACTTAACCACAAGAATTGCTATTTCAAATTGGAAAAAATATATATACTATATAACACGTTCACGTTTTCAAGAGCTACCTTTTGCACTCAGAAAAAAAAAAATATCATGTTACATACACGTTTCATAAATATTTTCATTTGAACGTGATAGCCAAGCCAGAGGTAAAAATAAGTATACCTTAAAAATTAGTATATTTTATACTTTCCGGGTTCCCTCTGCCTACCCTGCATTGCGCGGGATACAGAGTGAAGCTATAATAAAAATATATATAGGCTACAGGTTGTGGGTTGATCCCCACTCGAGATAATCAATTATAAACATCAAGCTTTAGAAAACCAACATTTACCTTCAAAGCTGCCAAGTTGAGTCTGTCATCGATCTCAGTGGCCGGCGGCTGCGGTTCTAAAGTGCCAAGGTGCTTGGCGAGGGGACCGCACCAGCCGGCGAAGAGGCTGAACAAATTCTTGGACAAGTCCTTCTTGAGGAGAGATGAGTACATCTCGACTGGTTTTATTATTCATATGAAACAATGTTTTTGATATTAGATGTTAATAGTAAAAGCTTTTTTAAGTTTACTGGGATACTGACTATATTGTTTTTATGGTAGTATATATGATAAGCTAGAGTTAATTTTCAATAAATAAATCCATTTTTAGAATCATGGTATGTTAACATTTTGTTTTCTTAAGAAATGAACATATCACTCTATATAAAATAGGAATAGAATCCACAACCATGTCAGTTACAGTCAGTTTACAAAAATATATAAAAAACTAAATTCCCGGTGATAAAATATCAAATAAACATCTTCTGTATATATTTGAAAAAAAAAAATCAGATATATCACACTTATAGATCTAAGCTTACAAAAATTATAATACAAGTTCCCAATTACATAGACATTAAAATATAACCTTCATTACTAAAACCACTAATTGCTGACACAAAAATAACGAAAGACCATATCTAATACTTATTACATCTAAATTCTTATATTTTCAATAACAAATAATTTTATTTAAAATAAAAAATGACACGCTCCACTATTGGTAAGTGGACCAGTGCTCTAAAACTATCGTCGCAGATCTGACGTTTTGTAAGATCAGCACAAGAATTTAAAAGGTGGACCCTTTTTTATTAGTACATCATTTCTTTTATTTTTGTTTGTTTGTCGGTGTACCCAAGTTTTATAAAGTTTTTCACTATTTAATAAAAGTTCCTTTGAAATTTAATGTTTAATTTATTTAAATCGATTCATTAAAAATATGTTACATACATTTTTTGTTCATTTTTTTTATAAGAATCATTGTTTTACTTAAGGTGTATTAATACAAACACTTAAATCAAAGCGGGCGAAGTCGCGGGTGGGTTATAGTACTATGTATATAAAGAGAACAAGATACAAACTCACGTGGGAAACTCTTAATCAGCTCCGTTACAAAATCCGCGAACGTCAAGCGTTGCTCTCTGGCGGCGGGCGCGTCTTTCTCCGCTTCCACCTCCAGACATTGACGTACACCTTCCAAATACTCTGTTATGCTTGAGTGGAGACCACCTGATTCCAGGGCGTAGGAGCTGTGTGGATTAACGGTAATTATGTATATATATATATATATATATATATATATATATATGTTTTCGCATATGTTTTGTTGAGGTCTGTCGTGGTGCAGTGGCACAAGCGCGCGGCTGTCAACGCGACACGTTTGTGACTTCAGTGGTATTGGAGGAAATGACATATTTTATATTTTTTTATTTGTTTATTCTAGTTACAAAGAAAAGTGTGGCGTTGAGTTCCGCAATATCTTATAATCAGTGAAAAGTGAATGAAAATAGGATGATTCTTTAGGGAAAATGTATTAAATGTACTGAGTAAATGTGTTTGTATTAAGTTCCTGTTGCCTACCCTACTATATGCGGGATATGTTATTTCGAAAAAAGAAATCGTTAAAAGCATACTTTAAAACATAAATATCCTTAATAAATACATTAAATCCGGCGAAAATCAGAAAACTGAAGCCTTTTACTGAAACGAGAGTGTCTTAACACTACATCCCGAAGGCCAATTCCCATACGAGAAATAACGTGGACCTGAAATATTAATAATGTACCTATAATTTACCTAGTAGCAAAAGTTTTCCTCTGAGCTATGATAAGCATCATTTTATTCAAATGCAGTCTCAACGCGTCCCGGCGTCGTCTACGGCGCATGTTCTCTTGCTTGCGGTCGACTGCTTCACGCAACAACGGTATCAGCTCCTCGAATAAATCTCTATAGAAAAAAGGCGTTGATTTTCATATTATTTGATAATTATTATTATTATTTTGCTAAGATCTTTTGCTAAGAAGTAATTTGGGTAAACCTAATCATTCTTTTTATTACTAAGCGTTTGATAATTCTAACAACATTTTAACATAAAGCATTCAAAGACAATTTAGTCTATTTTAGTTTTGACTTTCACTATATTTTTAGCAATTTCCACTTAATTAAACAACATGCTTTGACCTCAAAAGCCTTTCTTCGAGTGGATATCGAACCCATTACCAACGCTTTGAATTCTTCTTTGAAACATTCTTAGAAACTACTTTTAAGCCACAATGATATTATTTCTTAGTTACGGTTATGTGACTTTGAACGCCACTTTGACATGATGTAAGTTTGATTCCCACTCTAAAAAAAAATGAAATATTTAATATTTTGAATTAAAAAAAAAATTTATTGCTTTATCGCACGAATGGAGCAAAACGCGGCGTTGAGTTTCGCCACTCAACACGCAATGCCCCAAATTTGGCAGAAAGTGGGAAGCGGAACGAAGTGTCTTAGCACTATACTCCTAAGTTTCCTCTGCCTACCCGGCCATGTGCGGGATACAGCGTGAAGCAGAGTAACTATCACTTACTTTAAGGCATCAGCGTTAATATGTCCACAAGCCGCAACCGCAGCATCTCTGACTTCGGGCACTTCGCATCTCGCCAGAGGCACCGCCAACTTATGTAGGGAGGCTGGAGCAGCGTGACCTCGGGCCTCTCCCCCGCTGCGCTCGCTTAGCGAGTCCGGCGACGAACTAATATAGGTTGTATTATAAATAAACATATAATAAGATATTTATATCTTATTTATTTCTTTAATTTAAAAATGATTCTGATGTAACAACAAAATGTAAATACGTTCAGCAGCTATGTATGAAAAATAATTATTATAATTTTATAACAAAACTAAATTTCTTTATTCGTTATGAAATGAACATAACAAAAACACAAGTATGATACATATTAATAAACACATATAAATTGAAAAATGTATGATTCTACATACTAAAGAAGCAAACCAATATACAGCCATCGATGTTTTAGAACACGATATTATGTTGTGTATAAGACATACAGTTATAACATGTCAATGTTCAAATAGCTGATCGTAGCTGTCCTTGTGAAGAAAAAGTATGTGT
>JAXGGP010243017.1:0-10597 GCA_035584415.1 Eueides aliphera
AAAATGGAATCTCTTTATTCTAGGTTCCCAAGTTCCCTCTGCCGACCAAGCCATGTGCTAGTTACATTGTAGAGCTGGAATCAAATGCTGTTCTAGAAAAAATCGCTGTTATAAGACGTCGACAGAAATAATCCAAGCGGACATCACGTCTCATTGTAAATGTTCCACTTCTTTTATTTTACTTTTGTAAGAAATATTAAATTTTAAATTAACATCCAAGTGATTATTTATTATTTTCTTTTTACTAGTAAACATATTATTATAGAAGTAACGAGGCCGTCGCGGCGCATCGACGCAGTGTGTGGCTGAAAGCGTGACGGTTATGGGTTTTATTCCTACTTAGAGGATTTTAATTTTTAATTTTCTCGTTCTGGTAACGAAATAAAGCACGTCGTGAGGTTTACACACAACACGTAATATTTTGAATATTTTAAAGGAAAATATGAAACAAAAACATCTTAATGGATATTAGGAGTGTATTTCGATAGGTTAATCACTAGATTCCCGGGTTTCCTCTGACAAACCTGCTACTTAAGGGATATGACTACTATGGAGCTAACCAAAATATTTGTTATATTATATATTAAAGATGCTGAGATTAAATTATTTGATTTTGCAGGTCCTAAAAAACAGTAATATACAAAGAATGTATGAATTCATATACGTATATATCTCAATAGATAACACCGAATGTAACTCAATAACGTTACGTAACGTGATGCTTCTGTGTCACAATTGTAAGCCACATTAGATTACTTAAAGATGTTCTTGTTCATAGTAATCAAATACGGCCTTCTTCTGTAGAAAGTTATGTAAATGCTCTTTGTGCCTGGGTTGATATATTTATTATTTTTTTATTCCCTGAATGGAAATTGACGGGTTCAATTGGTTTCAGTGGGTTAAAATTAAATGGCCTCAAATTTACTTGACTTAAAAACTAACAATTCCGTTAACTACAACACTACTACTACTACTACTAGTACTACAATTGTGACGTTGACAGTTAAATACAACGCTAAACAGAGACGGCGTAGAGGTTCGCCACTCAACAAATAAGTTTTCGAAAAATAGGCTGTGCGTGAAGAACGGAACATTCAGTAATATTGTTATAGTAGGGAAGCCCGGGATGCTAAATTTTCAGCGAATAAAGGGTCATGGGGACGTATAGGATTGTGAAGATTAAGTACTAAAACAAAAAAAAAAGTTTATGTTAAGTTTTCCATTTTAGCGGGGAGGAGAGCGTGTACAAATTTTCAAAAAAATTGTTACATTGAAACTACTTGAACGCGTCAGATATTCATAATATATATTCGCGCTATGGCTTTCTGACAACTAAGCGATAATAACCTGACGAGTAATTAGTGGTGGGTGAACGTAAAAAGGGTTAAAAAAAAAGAAAGTTACTTAAGCGTGTCAGATATTCAGAGGGAACGTTAAGTAATCTCAAAAAATTGGCCTTTAAATACTCGAGCGCGTCAGATATTTTTTACCGGCTGTTTAACTTTATGTGCTTATCGTTCTAAATGATAATCTGACAATATTGTGGAGGAATATCGATAATCTGACAATTGGAAAAAAAAAATTGTTTTTATAATTTATTAATGCAAGAATATATAAAGAAAATATTAAAAATAGGTACTTTAATCTTCATCTCACTGGATTCGTATTCAAAGTTGGATTTCATATGGTCAATTTCTTCGTCATCTTGGGTTTATAGTAAGTGGGGAACGGAAGTGGTACGGAGTGTCTTAACACTAGGTTCCCGGGTTCCCTCTGCCTACCCTGCCTTGTGCAGGGTACAGCGTGAAGCAAAAAAAATTGTACTAACAATAAAGCTTTTTTGAATTCAAAGTATCTCCTAAAAGTCAGGTGTTATGTCGATATCTTCGTATGCTTCTGGAAGTTGGTTACCGTTAAGCAAATAATAAATTTAATAAATTTCCATCCACGTTTAACTTTTAAATTTTTTCACACGTTTCTTGACCACTAAATACACATTTCACACTTGCTTCGACGTCGACACGCAACGACCACAAGTCAAGAGTCAAGTCGAGGCGTATTGTAGAAAGTGGAAAATAAAGTTAATTTTATAACTATCGTTGAGCGCTAGTTTATCACGACGTTATTAAATAAGCAATCTTTTTGTTTTCACAAATATCTGATAGTAACAGATTTTTGCCTGATATATTTATAACATTAGTGTCAATTTGCAATAAACAAAAAATAATGGATGATCATTGCAAAATGTAATATAAAAAGTAGCATACTCTTATTTCTTGTGAGAAAATATGAATTCTGATATGTTTGGTCGACCGTGGAGGCGTCAGGTGTATGTGTGTGAACCTACAGGAAGTGCAAGACGGCCGTCTACTTGCGACAGCGGTCAACAGCGAGTCAGTATTTCCTGTTGAGATATATTAAAAGGTTTCATTTTATATCCACTCAAGATATTGTCACATACAGAATATTTTATATACTCTGTAGTTGTGTTATCACATAATAAACGGTACCTAGCGGTAACTCTGGCTGCTACCGGCTAAAGATCGTATGATCATCAAATATAGTGCAATAATTTTAGCCAATAAACTTGTTGTGGGTTATATTTACTATTGTTAAATAAAATATTTAATATTTTCATTTCGACACTCTGGTAATAAGGCGCGGCTTTGGGTTGCGCCACTAAACATATAATTCGGCAAAAAGTGGGAACCGGGACTGGGTGTCTTACGTCTGGGTTCCCAAGTGTGAAGCTGAAAATAAAACAGGTCCCTAATTTTCTATAAAAGTGTAATTTTGTATTATTTCATAATAATATTATAGAGATATCTGTCTCATGCAACAGACTATAGCTATCATGTGTGACTGATAGCGCATCTCACTTTGTAAATTTCATCATTACATTTTTTTTCGTGTAGATGAAACTATATGACCCAGAAGCTTAAACTGGCGTGATAACTTAAAAAAGTAGTAAACTAAAGTGAAGATTACCAAAAAATACTACGGAATATTTTTTGTTACTTTTTTGTTTTACTAAACATATTATGTATAAAAGTGTACGCAAACAAAATTGTAAATGACGACTACATTTTTATAGAATATAAAAGAACATTTATAAGTAGAATGTAAATTATCTTTGTGAATTTCCTAAAGTTAAACGTTCATGGCGCATCCTCATTCAACGAAAGACGTTGTTATTGAAATAATTTTTCTCATCGTTTATCGTTGTATCCCGCATATAGCAGAGTAGGTAGAAGTCATTTGGGAACCTAGTGTTCAGACACTCCGATCCCATTAAGACGTTTCGGCTCCCCACTTATCGGTTGTTAAGAATTGATCTATGAAATAAATATTACTTCAACTTATTATTTGATAATGCCATCACAATATGTACCATTAGTTATTATTATAACATGTAGGTAAGCGTAATTACACCAAATATAAATGTTGTTTTTAAACCCGTATCCCGGACCCGGAACACCAATTAATGGAAATACTCTCGATATCGAACATGATTGTTTTCTGAACCAGCTATGTAAGTATTGGCTTTGCGGATTGTATTTGTAGCCAGAAATCTTTTAGCGTTCTTACGTTGAATTCGTCTACAATAAATGCGTGTATAATTTTATGGATATAATTAATTTGCGTGTATAATTAATTTGAATTTTTTTACATATATATGTAAAATATTTTAAATTAATTTTGAATCTAAAATTTATTTTATAGTCACATTTACAATAAAGTGAACAAAGTTACGTACATTTATGGATTACCTTTTACAAATAGCAAAAAATAATTTGACCTACAATGAAACTGAGAATTTTCTTTTCAATTGAATTTTTAACTCACACTAAAAACACGTACACACACACACACACACACACACGTTATACCTATTTAGAATTTTCTTTCGTATAAAAATATATAAAAATAAATGTAAGCATTATCTTTATTTCATGGTATTTAAAATATGATTCTATAATGAATATTAATATTTAGTTACTTTTCCATAAATTAAGCTCATATTTATCGATCTACATAATAAATCTGTCAAGACGGGTACGTGAGGAGGCGGCTCCAAAGGCAACGACGAAAGCAAAAACGGAGGCGGACAAATAGCTTGTACTTAAAGAAAGAAATGGATTTACAAATTCGGGTTTGAAATGAACGCGTCACTAAGGAATGTCGTTACAGACTTATATATAGTCTGGAACGACATTCCTTATTGAAAGTCGATGAATCCCCAGCGCTCTCATCTCATACTGCGTACATACTGTGTCTGTAGATATATTTTTTCGGTGTATATAATTTAATCTCCATTTTTTTCAGTTTATCTTAAAGTTATTATAAAATGTTATATAAAGATATCATTATGCTAAGATCAATTAACTATTTCTTTTTAAAATATTTTTCTACGTGATGTTAATACATCATGATATCTTATTATTATCTATACGTATATCAACATTACCTGCACGTGACAGGGCAGACAAAGACAGTTTGGAAACCTATAGTGTTAAGTGACTTACATTTCCTTGGATGAGAATCGAGTCCTCAATATATCGCATTCACAGTCACACGCATGTGTCCCTGTGCCGCGACAGGACTTAAATAATTTCTATTATTTTTACTGTTTTTAAAGTAGGTATAATTCCTTTCTTTCCACACTTAGGCAATAAAAAAACTAACAACGTTAAAAGTTTTAACAAGCGTGTAAAAAATTTCAACGAAGCTTGGTGAGAACGAATGGCTTAGTGGTCAGAGCACTTACACAGTTTTCAAGAGGCGCGGGTTCAAATCCCGCTTCATTCAAATTTTTATACGTTTTTAAATTTAGTAAATTTATATTATATTTAATGATCGAATAGGTAGGAGGTAATAGGAGAAGAGGGTAAGTAAGTGGCGCCCATGACCGATCACCTTCCTCGCCACCGCTAGTCCGCCGTGACGGAGCGCTTCTTCCGCCTATAAGCAAATAACGGTAATTAGACATCGCAGTAATTAATCCTTATTTAATCATTTTAAAAATTATCATAAACCTGATGTATTTATTATCTACGCATTGTCGCATATAATTGATTTGATTATAGTTTAATTACAGTATATTATACATAAAAATTTTATTTCATATTAATGAATGTGAATCAGGGAAATGAATCAAACATAAAAGACTCAAAACCGTCGATACAATGAGACTAGCGTTTTCCCGCTGCGCCACAACGAATTTTTTTGTTACTAAATTATATACGACGACACAAGTATAGTAAGATAAGGCAGTGCACATGACAGGCTAATTGTAACATTAACTCGATTATCAGATTAATTAGTTGATCCGATGTGAACAAGCGTAAATAACACGATGACGGTACTATACTAATAACCGCTAAGTAAGTAATATATAAAACTATTGCTTACTTTCAGCTTCGCCCGCCTAATTAAAATAGCTGAGAGTCATGTATGACACATGACTCATTATGATGTCAAGAAATAGTTGACTATTCTGTAATATACCTATAAAGAGTTTTTTTTTATTTGCATTAATTAAATATTTTATATATTCAATTCATTTCTCTGGATATGATGTAAAACAAAGCATTGAATTACGCGACTCAGCATGCAATGCCATGAGGATTCGGCGGAGATAGGGCCCCGGAAGTGTCAATGAAGGCCGCGGAAATGTCTAAATACTTAGTTCCCTTTACCTAACCTGTGTGTTAAATACTAGATTGAAATAAAAAACAACAAGTAGTACTAGTAATACACCAAATAGCATTGAGTAAATAATATATAAAACAAGCTCTTACCTGCGACTTCAACCGTGGCGTGGTAGAATGGAAACAGCTAAAGGTCACGTGTGACACAACTCGTTATAAGGGACCAAGGAAATTCTGACCACACATTAGGCTATATCTAAACAGTTAACAACAGCAACAACGCGGCGCGCTCTAGGGGAGGCCTATGTTCAGCAGTGGACCGTTATAGACTGATGAAATAATTAACGTTATTTAATAAAGCCCTTAATAAATAAACTATCAAATAGAAAATTTTGAATTAATGATAATTGATTCTTCCCACAAGAATGTCTAAGTCAACTCTATCAAAAAACATATAGTGCCTTGGACATTATTTTTACTGTTTCTTGTATGAAATTCGCGAAGTAATCAAATTTTATGCTCCTCGTGGACCTGTAATTATAATATTTACCATCAACAGATAACCTACAATACAAATAGCTAAAAGAAAATTTAGAAGAATATAAAATGTATGTGTATAACATAGAAAAAAAGACATTACTAAATTATATTTATAGCTATTTTTTTTACAGAACTTAAAGTTAAAAGGTAGCCTTTATTTCACTCCACAATATCAACTATAAGTCTGTTAAAGTTTTATTAAAACCAATTCAGATGTTACCGAAATTAGCGATAGCTAGAATACTTCATATCGTAGCACTTTTGTGTTTCGCGTTTGGTATCCACTCATGGAATGTTTTATATTACACCCAAGACAAGACCAGACAAGGCGCGGCGTTGAGTTCCAACGCAATACCTCCAGATTTCGGCAGAGAGTAGGGAAAGTGACTAAGTACTAGGTTCCCACGCCTGCTTACTTCAATACGTGCGGAATACATTATAAATCGAAAAAACATACATTAGAATACATAGATTGGTAACACCTTGTATGACCGTGCCGCGCCGAAAACGAATCGAATGCTCTAACTACTGTGCTCTTTATTTGAACTTCATGCGTAACTTTCATTGGAACAGTAAAAGTTCCCTGATATCGATGTGTGAAACAAATGGTTTCGAACAAAATAAAATATTGTGAACCAACTGTCTCGTTCCTTGTCTCGAACCGCTTTCTCGAACCGCTTTCCGCCGAATTTCAGTTATAGTGAGTTAAGTCATCGAACTTAACCGAATAAATGAAAATATTACAATACTTTATTGACATATATTTGTCAAACACGTTAAGCGATCACTGCTAATTATAAAACTAAAATGTCATTAAATAAAACTATGATAAATAAGTTTCTGATATCCAAAAGCAATATCACTATTGTGCAATCAGCAGAAAAGTTTGCGTAACAAATGGTATCAAAACTGCTGACATCCAGTAGTTAAGAGCGGCTTAAAATTGCAACTTCAATATCGAAATCCCCGTTCATTTCAGACTTCTGATAATATAAAATTGGAATTGGAGCTTAATTTTTAAAACAGGCCTGTTGGATGGTTCCTAAGTTCTATCGTAACCATTATAATAATTATTGTTTATTCGTACGAAGTATCGACCAAATACATACAAAGATAAACAAGACACAACTCTCGAGAGAGCCGGTGGATTTCTACTTATAGTATAACTAGAGGACACGAGGGTCTCTTTGGAAAGTTATCTTTAATTACTTGTACAACTATTTTTCATAATAAAGGTTAAACACAATGTTTCTCTTATGATTTATTCATGTAATAAAGTGACATAAGAACACAATCGTTTATTTTTCAAGTGTTTATGAACTTACCGTACTAATACACATAGTATTAGTAAATGTTATTTAAATCAATTCCAAGAGTCCGATTGTGCTGAAATTTAGATTATAGCTTTAGTTTTGATCACAATAAATTCAGATATATTCAATTTTGTTAAAGAACAAACATGGCCGCCACAACAAAATGGCCGATTAAAAATTTTCGCAAATTTACACAATATAAGTATTAAGTGGATGAGTGCTTGATTTGTAAAATACATTATTACATAAGTAATATCTAGATTAAAAAAAATATAGCGAAAACCTATTTTAAAAAGTCGTTTTATAAAAATAATAAACAAGTGCACAAATGTGCGACTGTATGCGCAGGTTGTTGGTTTTATTTCCTCTCTAGTAGACGAACGAGTACTTGAAGAGGTAAGTTCTACCTCTTCAAGTACTCGTCATAGGCAAGTGGGGAACAGAAGTTTCTTAAAGGAGTATCTTAACACTAGGTTCCTAATATTTCTCTGCCTATCCAGCCGTGTGTAGGATATAGCGTAAAAAAAAACTTTAAAATTGTATCGATTGGAAATCCGAAATAAATAACATTGCATGCAACATCAGGCTATATTACTTAATGTCAATTTTTCAGTATCTTAACAACAAACAGAAATGTAATGCACAGAAGCTAAAACTAAAAACACTTTATTTTTTAAACTATTTTCCTCGTATGCAGCAGCAGACTGGCAGGGTAGGTAGTAGAAACAAACTAATTTTATGGCACTCGGTTACCTTATTTCCGTCCAAACTGCGGGTGCAGGTGGTAACTCAACATAACGCTACATTTACGATCAGACACTGCTGCACATTGGCAATTATTTAATAAAGTTCCTTTGTGATTTACAAAAGCTTTTTTGCTTTTCGAAGTATCACAAAGCGAAAACTGTTACATATATTTTACAAAGTGAATTAATAACAAAAGTAAAAGTTTTCAACATTGCATCGTCTCCGTACCGGGGCTGGAGGTCACAGTTGATACGTGGAGTCTTACGATGTAATTATATTGTTCATACAAAATTTAATTTTGTGTAACGTATATTGTGTGACAGGTTTTGGCTTCTCTCTAACTCGTTGAAATGATGCCTAAACCTTTCGTTTCCTGTCTTTGGTAGTGAGGTAAAGCGAGACGTTAAGTCCCGCTGCAAAGCTCACAATGACAGAATTTGGCGATAATTGAGCACGTCAGTGTCTTAACGGAGACGAAGCGGCTTATCACAGGTTTCCCAGTTTCCCTCTAGGTACTAATACCTTAGTATGTGAGGGATACAGATTATTTAGATATTTATTGAATTAGGTCGCAAGTAAAAAAAATATATTTTTTACATTTTTACATATCTATATAGTCCTGTTGTCTCTACGTACGTCTGTAGCAATACACTTGCTTCAACAGCATTTGCTCCGTAGTACCGCGACGAGCGCGCGTGTCGGTAGTTCGTGAACACAGTATCGTGGAACTACAAACTAAACAACTGTTGAAATACGAGTAATATTTAATTTAACTATGTTTTTTGTTTTACTTGTTGTTTAGAAAATTGAACATTTACAATATTTAATAGTGAAGTATAAGTAAGAAAGTGTGTAAGAGTAGTTTGTCAATAATCTATGTGTTAGTTATGTTGTTATTGTTATAGTGCAGTGTAGTTGTGTTTATTGGATGTATTCTGCTATATACTTATATAATTATTAAGGTAATGTTAAAATTATAATATTTAAGTGATATTTTTTAATTATCATATTTTCATCCACGCATATAGCAGAGTAAACTGAGGTAACCTAGTATCAATACACACCGTGATTTACTTTGTTTTTATAGTAAAGAAGTGAAATCAAAATGACTACCGCCGCGATTACAGCCACACATTGACCTACTACGACGGCAATCATCATACAAACAATGTAAAGACGTTAAAATGAAAGAATATTCAGTTACAGTTTCATTGAAGTATGTGACACAGTGTTTAAAGTTTTGTGACATACATATACGAGTATGTACGAGTATTTGTAGTGAGAGTTTGTTTCAACTTCATTCAATTTACTAAAAAATCCATAATAGTAACATATTTGCGGGATAAGTGCGGAATAAAGCACGAAGCTAAAAAAAAAGTTTTATCACTTAACAGGCTGTCCTTCAATTGAAAGTGAAAGTGAGTAATGGATTTGCCAGGGACGGGGTGTCTTCACACTCAGTTTCCAGGATCCCTCTGCCTACCTTGCTATTGAAAAGGTCTTGCAAAGAAATACCTATATCTTACCGCCTATAGCAGAATAAACAAATATTACAAATATTAATAAACTAATTTGCACAAAAATAATGTGGCTTATGAACTTGTATAAACATGGTATTTTTTTTTCCTTCACATTTTATCTTAGTGGGAGTCAGAAAGATATAGGCTATAAGCTCCACGGTCTCTATACTATCGCATACTTCTCTTTCATTGCGATCGACTTTCTACATGTTTCACTGACGATTGCCTTGCTTTTCACATAGTCTTCCTCCAGTATGATCGACAATGCATTATGAAGGTTTACTCCAGCCTCTCTTTTAACGTAATGGTAAATTTAAATACCTTTATATGATACTCACCAACCATAGTAAAATTTCTGTCATTTTAAACTTCACTAGTAATGTGAAAGGAAGGAAACAAAACATTTAATCTTTAGGCATTGCTTTGTTACAAGCAAAGATAAAAGGGTTTAATTAAACTGTCAAATTTAGAAGGAATTACGTAAATTCGCAGCGGTTGCTGTTTAGGTGTCGCAACTCCGCGCTTTGTAAATGGTTTTTATTTAAACGATAAGCTAACTCAGTTATAATGATAATGAAGAGAATGGAATTTTAAATTATTACAACGTTAATTTCAGTAATATTTGACTTTTTGTCACTTTTAATTAAAAAATTAAATATAATTAATAATAATAAAAAATAGGAAAGAAGAGATCGAGAGTGTATTAATGGACTGAGAGCTTTAACATAAGGTTCTCAAGTTAGTTTTCTTTACTAAATTTTAAAAACGTATAAAAATTTGAACGAAGCGGGATTTGAACCCGCGCCTCTTGAAAACCGTTCAAGCG